>CAJQZJ010000210.1:646948-684308 GCA_907164525.1 Lophiomys imhausi
GTGGTGGCGCACGCCTTTAATCCCAGCACTTGGGAGGCAGAGGCAGGTGGATCTTTGTGAGTTCGAGGCCAGCCTGGTCTACAAAGCGAGTCCAGGACAGCCAGAGATATTCAGAGAAACCCTGTCTCGAAAAATCAAAAAAAAATTTTTTTTTCTATATGTATGTGTGTGTGCTCTTGGATGTAATCAAAAATTTTTCTTTAAAACTTATATTTATTAGTATTTAACAAATACCTGTAAAACACCTATATCCTATAACCTAATACCTAAAATCTGATACCTATCTAAGAACATGTAACTAACTGTTATAATTTTCTTTTTTTAAAGATTTATTTATTATGTATACAGTGTTCTGTCTGCAGGTATATCTGCAGGCCAGAAGAGGGCACCAGATTTCATTATGGATGGTTGTGAGCCACCATGTGGTTGCTGGGAATTGAACTCATGACCTCTGGAAGAGCAGCCAGTGCTCTTAACCGCTGAGCCATCTCTCCAGCCCCTGTTATAATTTTCTTAAAAGGATGTTAATATTCTTAGTGTAGGTCCATGCAGGATAACTTGACTTTATGGCAGTCCCAGCAGGCAGTCCCTTTCAAGCTTAGCGTTGTAAGCTTGGGCCTAACTTTGCCAGTTCATATGGTCAGTTTATTTCAACCACTAGACTGTGGCTGGTTTATGAGATGAGTCTATTTTAACCACTAAACGTGGATTTGGCTTCCTCCATCAGCTGAGACTCATTTCTATAGTCTCCTCTGCCCATGTATGTTTCAAGGCCTGTTTTCTCACAGTGGCCTCCTGTGGTAGGAGTTTATTAAAACCAATTGTTTTTGGTTTTGTTTTGTTTTGTTTTTTTGGTTTTTCGAGACAGGGTTTTTCTGTATAACAGCTCTGGCTGTCCTGGACTCACTTTGTAGACCAGGCTGGCCTTGAATTCACAGAGATCCGCCTGCCTCTGCCTCCCAAGTGCTGGGATTAAAGGCGTGTGCCACCACCTCTGGGCTATTAAAACCAATTGTAAGAATGTTTTTGTGGGCTGGAGAGATGGCTCAGCAGTTAACAGCAGTGGCTGTTTTTCCAAAGGACCCTGGTTCAAATCCCAGCACCAACATGGATGTTCACAGCTGTCTGTAATGACTGGGTGTGGGGTAACACACGCCTTTAATCCCAGCACTCAGGAGGCAGAGGCAGGTGGATCTCTGTGAGTTCAAGGCCAGCTTGGTCTGCAGAGTGAGTTCCAGGACAGCCAGGGCTGTTACACAGAGAAACTTTGTCTCAAAAAAACAAAACAAAACAAAACAAAACAAGCAAGACACACAGTGAAATGAGGAAACCCCACCCAATAGGATCTTCTTTCCCTCCTTCAACTGCAGTAGGTTGTAGCAACAAAGACAGGAACTTAGAGTCACAAGATCATTACAAAGGCAGTGTGGTGGTTTAGATAAGAATGGTTCCTATTGGCTCATATATTTTAATTCTTAGTCATCAGAGAATGGTACTTCTGGAAAAGGAGTAGGAGGTGTGGCTTTGTTGGAATGGGTGTGGCCTTATTGGAGGAATGTGTCACTCTCTCTCTTGCTGCCTGTGGATCTAAATGTAGAATGCTCAGTTGGTTTTTCAGCACCATATCTGCCTACAAGCCACCATGTTCCCTAACCATGACCATAATGGACTAATCCTGTAAAATTGTAAGCAAGCCCCAACTAAATGCTTTTTTTTCTGAGAGTTGGTCATGGTGTCACCTCACAGCAATAGAACACTAACTAAGATGAGCTTGTGGCTCATCTGCAAACTGATGTTAACACTCAGCTCAAGCTGTGGCTATGAGGAACACATGCTAGCACTCTTGTCCTCTGTGTAGTTGCTGCTCAATAAATATTAGTTGAAGTGAGCTGGCATGCATGTTTCATCACAGTACTCAGGAGGCAGACAGGCAGGTCTTTATGAGTTATAGGCCATCTTGTTCTACATAGTGAGCCCAGGCCAGCCAGGGCTGCACAGTGAGACAAACAAAATCTAAAATAACTAGCTGAAGTTGATTAAAATCTAGGAAGGAACCACTAGCCAGTCTATGATCTCTGAATCACACTGAAGAGTGCCCTCTAACCCTCTATCTGCAGCAACATGGACCAGTCCAGAAGAGGATAGAGGTGACTCAAATGGGGAAAAGCAAAAGATTTGGAGCTTTTGAATAAGATACCAGAACAATAAGAAGATGTGGTCCAGCTTGATTACCAGATCTCTCTCACCTCTCATACAGCTATTTTTTTAAAGATGTATTTATTATGTATACAGTGTTCTGTCTGCATGTATGCCTGCAGGTCAGAAGAGGGTACTAGATCTCATTATAGATGGTTATGAGCCACCATGTGGTTGCTGGGAATCGAACACAGGACCTCTGGAAGAGCAGCCAGTGCTCTTAACCTCTGAGCCATCTCTCCAGACCCCAGACAGCTATTTTTCATCCCTTCTTTTCCTCCCTCTCTTTCTCCCTTTCAATTTTGTAGATAGAGCCATGAGCTAACCACATATCCAAAGATAGATCGTTGGCCTCTGTCTCCCAAGTGCTAGGATTATAGGCTTGTTCCACCATGCCTAGCTTCTAACAGCTACTTTCTTTTTCTTTTTCCAAGACAAGGTTTCGCTGTATAATAGCCCTGGCTGTCCTGGACTTGCTTTATAGGCCGGCCTTGAACTCACAGAGATCCTTCTGCCTCTGCCTCCCGAGTGCAGGTATTAAAGGTGTGTGCCTCTATGCCTGGCAAGCTACTTTCTTTTTTTCTTTACTTATTTTTCTTTTCTAACACTAGTCCTACCTGTGCCTAACAACACTTTGATGAGATGAGTGGGTGGGGGTGTTTGATCCTCAGCAAATATCTGTTGAGCACCTACTAAGTGTCAGGGCCCTGTTCAAAGTGCTGCTCAGCCGGCAATGAAGGGAATAGAATACAAAGATTCTATCATCAGGTACAGAGTATATCCCTGAAGAATAATTGAATAAAATTAGAATTGCAGGAGCAGAAGGCAAATGCAATTTGCAATTAAAAAATACTTTGTATTGATTCTTTGTGAATTTCACATCATGCACTCCAAACCCATTCATCTCCCAATCCCTCTTATTATCTGCCCTCCACCTTTGCAACCTCCTCTCTAAAAGAAAATAAAAAGTGAACAAGTTTAACAACAACAACAACAAAACTCCATCTCATCGTGGAAGCTGTAGTCACAATGTGGCATGCAGTATACCATTTTGCCTATACATCTTTTTTTTTTTTTTTTTTTTTTTTAGGTATTTCAAGACAGGGTTTCTCTGTGTATCCTTGACTGACCTGGACTCGCTTTGTAGACCAGGCTGGCCTCGAACTCACAAAGATCCGCCTGCTTCTGCCTCCCAAGTGCTGGGATTAAAGGCCTGTGCCACCATGCCCAGCTTGCCCACACATCTTTACCTGCAAATGTTCATTGTAGTGAGTCATTGGCCTGGTTCGAGGCCTCTGGCTTCTGCTACACTACAGGACCAACTCCAGCTGCTCCAGCAGCTCCTAGATGGAATAGATGTTGGGGTGAACCAACTCAAAGTCCCGGATCTGGGCCTGGTTGTAGCTGAGTTGGCCAGGCCGCTGGTTCTCCTGCACCCACACCACCAGGCCGAGCTCTCCAGGCAATTTGCAATTTGTAATGCTTTCTCCGAATTGACATAAAAAGGGTTTATAGTTATTTCTCACCTGGATACTTGTTTCCCAGGAGAGTCCTTTAAAAAAAAATGCTAGCCGGGCGGTGGTGGCGCACGCCTTTAATCCCAGCACTTGGGAGGCAGAGGCAGGCGGATCTTTGCGAGTTCAAGGCCAGCCTGGTCTACAAAGTGAGTCCAGCACAGCCAGGGCTACACAGAGAAACCTTGTCTCGAAAAACCAAAAAAAAAAAAATGCTTATGGGTGTTTTTCCTGCATGTTCCTCTGTGCCATTCATGTGACTGGTGCTTGCAGAGGCCAGAAGAGGGAATCAGATCTCCTGGAACCAGAGTTAGAGAAGCTTTGAGCTACCATGTAGGGTGGTGGGAATTGAACCTGGGCCCTGGAGGAGAGTCAAGAGCTCTTAATCGCCAAGCCATCTCTGCAGCTCCAGCGCTTTGCTTTGTTGTTTGAACAAGCTCATACTGCGCAGCTCAGGCTTCCCTTACCCTCCTCATCATCCTTCCTCAGGGTCCTGAATGCTGAGAGTATTGCTTTTTCTTTTCTTTTCTTTTTTTTTTTTTGTTTTTCGAGACAGGGTTTCTCTGTTTAACAGCTCTGGCTGTCCTGGACTCAATTTGTAGACCAGGCTGGCCTCTGGCCTCGAACTCGCAAAGATCCGCCTGCCTCTGCCTCCCAAGTGCTGGGATTAAAGGCATATGCCACCACCGCCCGGCTGAGTATTGCTTTTTCTTACCACAGTGGTTATCAACCTGTGGGTGGAGACCCTTTGGTGGGGGTATTAAGCGACCCTTTCACAGGGATTGCATATCAGATATCCTGCATATATTTAGATAATGATTCATAACAGTAGCAAAATTATAGTTATGAAGTAGCAACAAAAAATAATTTTATGGGCCAGGCGGTGGTGGCACACGCCTTTAATCACAGCACTCAGGAGGCAGAGGCAGGCGGATCTCTGTGAGTTCGAGGCCAGCCTGGTCTACAGAGTGAGCCCAGGACAGCCAGAGATATACAAAGAAACCCTATCTCAAAAAACAAAAACAAAAAAAAAAATTTTATGGTTGAGGGTCACTACAACATGAGGAACTGTATTCAAGGGTCGCAGCATTAAGAAGGTTGAGAACCACTGCTTTACCACATCTGGCTATTAGGTTATTATTTTTTTTTAATCAAAGGGATAGTTGTGTCACAAGTAATTTTTTTTTAACATTGTCTCACTATGTAACTCTGACTGGTCTGGAACTTATTATGTAGACCAGGCTGTCTCAAACTCTACCTGCCTATTAAAAAAAATTATTGTGTATATATGGGGGGGCACAGGTGCTACAGTGTATGTGTGTGTAGGTCAGAGGTTAATTTTTTTTTTCTTCTTTTTTTTTTTTTTTTGGTTTTTTGAGACAGGGTTTCTCTGAATATCTCTGGCTGTCCTGGACTCGCTTTGTAGACCAGGCTGGCCTCGAACTCACAAAGATCCGCTTGCCTCTGCCTCCCAAGTGCTGGGATTAAAGGCGTGCGCCACCACCGCCCGGCTCAGAGGTTAATTTTGTGGAGTATTTTTCTATCTGCCTTTATGTGGTTTTGGGTTCACATCATCCTTGTACCCTAACAAGTCCTTTACCTGCTGAGCCATCATCTTGCTGGGACACCCCACAGATGATCTATATTATCTACAAGTCTTCTGGCTAGCCTGTGAAGACTAGCTGGTCCCAGGGATCCAAATCGTTATTACACAGTTTGGGAAGCTGAGGCAGGAGGACAGGAGTTCAAGGTTGCCCTCTATTATACAATGAGTTTAAGAATAGCCTGGACGGCAAGTTTCCTTGTCTCAAAAAGAAGACAAATGGACAGTAAAAACTCTAAATTGCTCTCCTCCAGGGCCTGAATTTGAGTGACTTCAGAGAAGATATTTCTTTTACTTAGGGAGAAGTGATCCCTCATAGAGATTTGGGTACATTCTTGGAAGATACTCTAGGCCTCTCCCTCAGTTTCAGGAGCAAGGGACATTACAGCAAGGGACACTATAAACTGTTATTTTTAAAGGATGAGTATGAGGGAAGGGACCAGAAGATGACATTATCAAGGAGCACATGCTGGTCAAGCCTGGAAATAGCAAGTTCAGCCACCCTAAGGCTGTCCAAAAAGGGACTGGGAGTGGGGGGCTCGGGAAATTGTTTGCCCAGGAGAGTGTTGAAACATTGCTGCAGGAAGCTTTTAACCCAGGACTTTTTTTTTTTTTTTTTTTTTTGGTCCAGGGGCACAGCCATGCTGATTCTCCTCACCCTGGGCAGACAGATCACTTGAGCTGATTAGAGAATGATTCTGACCTCCTTACTCTGGACAGTTGTTAGCTTCAGGGGCCGGTTGGGGAAACCTACTGGGACTAGGGTACAAGCAGAGAGGCTTCCATTTCAGGGATAGAGTGAATCGGAGTCCTGATTTCTAGCACTAACTGATTTCACATATTCTGCTCCACAAGTTCTCGGGGCACCTGTTAGAATGGGCGCTCCAGTTTTGGGTTTGGAAAATATGTAATAGAAAAGAGGAAGCAGTTTATTACTCCCAGTCTTAGTTTGAGTTTGGGAGAGGGAGCATATTTATTTATTTTTTTTTTATTTTTGGAGACAGGGTTTCTCTGTGTAGCCCTGGCTGTCCTGGACTCAATTTGTAGACCAGGCTGGCCTCGAACTCGCAAAGATCCGCCTGCCTCTGCCTCCCAAGTGCTGGGATTAAAGGCGTGCGCCACACTGCCCGGCCTCAGTCCTAGGTTATAATCTCAGATAAAGGATCAGCTCCGCCCAGATCCGCGCTCAAGTGAGGCGGTAATAGGACTGGACACGTTGGGACTGGCGCCCTCCTGGCCTCACTAGTTCACTCCTTCCTCCAATCTATATCCTACGACCGGTTCTCTGTGTAGCGCGGTCGTGAAGTCTCGCCCTACTTAAACTCTTTGGGGAAGGGTACCAGGAGCGGAGAGGAGCCACGTGTGAAAGGAAAGCAGACATTGCTTTCCAAAGCAGGTCTAAAGCACTGCGTTTGGTGTGGCAGCTTACAAGCGCCTGGGATAAGGACGTCAGTTGCTCCCATGGGAGGGTGGGAAGGAGACGCCAGGTCCTGTAAAAAGAGCTACGGTCAATCGGGCCAAGATCCCCCCTCAGCCCCCCGCCCCCAGCTACCCATCGAGTGGCTGGCCCGCCCAGCCCCTGAAGCGATCAGGCCACAGCCCCCTGCTGCGCAGTTCTCCTCCTAGAGCCGCCTGGCCCATCTCCCCATCCTAGGCCGCGCCCAAAGCTCCGCCCACGGCCTGCCGACTTCCATGACTACAAGTCCCATCAGCCCCGCGCATCAGACCTGAGGGCGGGGCCACCGCAGCAGCGAATGGGGAGGAGTCTAGAGCTCAGGCTAGGGAACGCGTGTGCCCAATCGCCGGGCCCCTAGCCTGTGAGCTGATGGGGGTCGGGGAGGAGCCCGCTTGGGCCGGGACAAAAGCCGGATCCCGGGCAGCTGCAAGCGACTGGAGCGATCCAGGGAGTTGGGGTGAGCTGTTTCTTGCGGACCGAGAGTTGTGCTCAGGCTTTCTCGGAGAGGTGAGTGCTGCAGCCGTGTGCGCGGGCGCGACCCCCAGTCTCCGCGGAGCTTCCTGCTCCCCTCCCCCAACCCGGAACCACCTCCGGCTCCCTAGCTGGCCGCTCCCGCGCGCTGCCTGCACCTGCCTGGAAGTTTTGTGCGGGTCTGAGCTTTATCCCCGGCCGCTTGTCGTGTGTCTACACCCTCCCAATCCTTTTCTAGTTCCTAAGAGTTTGCACATTGCTTGCCGCAGACCTTGCCACTCTTCTCTCCTCCGGATTGCCTCTGCCCGTCCTGCCTTTCTCCTCAGCTCCACCCAAGGCCAGCTCTGGAGTGTCCCCGGGCTGTTTTGGGACACTTTTTGGGCCCCATTCGGGTTCCCCACCGGATACAGGGGCGGGTAGTAGAGATGGCGGTGGCTACTCGCGCCACGCCTGCCGCTCACAAGCTGGACTCAAAAGCAGGCCCCGTCCTGTTAGTTCTGTTGTGAATCTTTTAAGCTCTGTGTCGAAGTGGAGGGAGCGGGCCCTGGCCATGCGGGATGTTCTGCTCCAGGCAGTCTGAGGTCTTGCGGCGAGGACTTGCTGGATGTGCCAATCCTGCTAGGGAGCTCCCCACCGGTCCTGCCCCCAAACAACAGATGGTCGGAGTGCCCAGGAGTCTGGCCGAGGCAAGCTCCTGGGGTGTCTGTGCAAAGGATGCTACCCTGCTACCCTCTCCCTCCTGTCAGGCCTGGCTGAGGTCCGGTTCCCATAGCCTGCTGCTTTCTTTAGTCTTGAAGTTCTGCCATGTGGTGCTTCTGGCAAGATTTTGGAAAGGGCTGTAAGAAGGACAGTATAAGGCACTTTAGTTTGCCAGCCCACCCCGACTGTTCCCCCCTTAACTTTGCTCAGTATCTCACCCTGTTTCTCCCAGTTTCTTTATTGTTGAGAGATAACTGCCCTGGAAGGATTATTTCCACCTCTTAGAAAGCTGCTTAAACATCCTGGGGGATGGAGTCGTGGTAAAAAAGAGGTCTTGAAAGACAGGGTAGCCGCTGTTTCTCCATTCATACACTGCCTGCTGCAGCATTGAATGCTCAAGAGAATCCTGCCCTTTTCTTTGCTATAGGGATTGCTTGCTTGTCCGCCCCCCCCCCATACCTACCCCACCTCCTCAGCCCTTAATGTGAGAGAGTTTTGTGAATCCTAAGAAACATCCTCAGTAGTTCCTGTCTACCGCGGTGTACCAGAGGAGCCTTCTTGGAGGACAAGCTTCCTTCATTCATCCTTCCCTGTGGGGTGCTCCTGGGCCCTGTGAGTGAATTCAGTCATGGGTCACTCATGGCAGAAAATAGCCCATTTAACTTTATTTAACTCAAAAGGTGCCTTCTTTGGAGAGAGAGAGAGCGAGCATGTATGTACATGTGTGTGTTTACATATGTACATGTTCAGGTTCTTGGGCATGGTTTCCCCTGAAGAAGGGGATTGTTTCTGGAGTCTCAGCTTTGCTGTGCAACCATCCATCACAAATTTTACAGCATAATCAGCTGCTGAGAAAGGCAGTTTGAGGTTTATGTGTGTATTGGGGTGGAGTGGTCTCCAATCCCAGATTGGGATGTACTTTGTCTCATTGTTACTAAGAGCAAAAGTTGTCACACGTTTGAGTATGTGCATACTTCCCTCAGGCTTTTCAGATTCTGAAAATATGAGACCTCAAAAATCCATTGCTCTAGAGAGCAGTGGATCAATGATTGAAGTTTTGATTGATCACCTCTGAGGCCTCCCTGGATGTATGAGTTACACTGGTAAGAAGCCAGGCCGCGTTCTCCAGTTATTCTGTGAATTTTTTGTCTCAACCTTCCCAGCTAAGCCACAGTGCTCTTGGGGGCACATCTTATTTTGGTAAGCTGGCAAATCTTTTCCTGTGTCATCTCCCTTTATTTTGTCTCCTGACCCCACCCACCTCCTAGTCTCATGGAGATGGACTCTCAGATTTGAGACTCAAGGAAATTGTGATTTCCTTCAGTTGCCTAAGGTTGCTCTTTTCTCCCTCATTCTTCCCTTAATTGGGTCTTGGGTCTATTTTGGGAGATAGTAAATTCTGGGGACTGTTGTCAGTTTTCTGTCAGTGTCAGACTTCTGAGTAGGGCTTAGCGGAGTGGTTTCCTTTGTCCTGGAGTGTGTGATCCTGTTTGTTGGAGGTATAAGAATGGCTGAAAGTGGTCAATACCACCCCCTCCTCTTTCTTATTAATGTGCCCTGAGCTACACTCTGTTTGGGAAGGGGGTAGGGGTGTGCCCATTCGATTTCGGGACCAGTTTTTCTGGTCTGAGTCAAGAAGGTTGGGAAATGGAACTGGATTGGGTGGGGGCGGAGGACTCTGGGACAGTGGGGCATCTCCTTCAGAACCAAATTAAGAAGGTTACAAGCCGTCACTGGAGAAGCCCTTTCCAGTTACCCACTTTGGGCCAGGTCCCAAGCTGAGTATGCCCATTGTGGTGAGATAGTGACACAGAGAAGCAACCTAGCCAGGATTAGCACTGGAAGCCTCTCCAACATGGCCTGTTGGCAGAAGAGTTCAGTGTGGCCCTGTGACACTTGCTTTCCCTGGGCTAAGGAAAGCAGACTAACCTTCTGGATGTGTCAGTCGGCCAGCTCCCTAATTGTGCTCCTTATGTATACTTGACTTTCCTCTCCCCAGCACATTCAACAGCTTCCATTCAGGGCCCTTTGGGAGAGACAGGAGCAGCTTGACTTGATGTAGGCAGGCACTTGGCATGCATGGCTGAGTTTCCTTTCTCCATCTCTCCTCAGTGTCCCCACAAACTGCTCTAGGGGAGAGTGGCTGTGTCTGGCAAGGTAATGGGCAGGAAGGATGAGAGAAGCCTCATCACAGACTCTCCCGAATCGAAGGGGGCCTTGGGAGGAATGGTCTTTCCGATAGGCTGCAGTGGCTGTTTCTGGAGACTCAGGAGTGTTAGCCCTGCTGGTGGCTGGAGGTTCTTGAGCAAGTTCACTCCCTCCCTCTGAACTTTGATTCCTCATCTAAGAAATGGGATTATGAATCTTAGTGGATTCGATGTGCTTACATGAGATGAGTTATTTCTTGCAGTGCTGGGGACCAGACCCAGGACCTTCTGCATGCTGGGCAAGCACTCTACCCCAGAGCCATGCTACCAGACCTTGCGATGAGTTTCTTTGCACATGTCACCAAAGATAGCTTCTGCCTGCTTCCTAGGTCTGGCTCAGTTAAGGAATGACTAGTACGGAGTGGTCCCCAGAGAGGCCTCTGTTTTGCTCCAAGTGTACAGCTAAGATGACTCAGTGGGGTGGTGGGATGGTCTGTAGGTCATAGTTCCCTGCCCTATGACTGCTGTGTACTTTGAGGTGGGAGTCTAGTGTCCTAGGAGAAAAGAGCTTTGAGGTAACACTCTCCACCCATCCCACCAGGGCCTATACTCTACTGGGGGGCAGGGGGATATATGTGAGTGAGTCAGGCTAGGAGGAGGAATGAATCGTGGGGAGAAAACAAGGCCAGCCTGTACAAGTCCAGCAGTGTTCTTCCCAGGACAGAGGACATAAAGAGCAGTTCAGTATATCTGTGCCCACCTCAGAGAACAACATTCACATTTGGATCAAACCTTTGTTGGAGTTCTTAGCTTTCCCTTTGATCTGCCTTTTGCTCTTGGCTGAATGTGGTTGTGGCCAGCTAGTTTGCCCAGAGGGAGTAGAGACAAGGTTAAGGTCAAGCCAAGAGTTCCAGAGGAATTGCACTTTTCTTTTGTTGTTGTTGTTCTGTTCTCCTTTTCTTTTCCCTCTCCTCCCTCCTCTTCCCCTCCTTCCCTCCCTCTCTTTTTGAGATAGGATCTCATATGGCCCAGGCTGTCCTTGACCTTGTCGTCCTTCTTCCTCTTCCAGGTGAGGGGAGTATGGGAATACATTGCCGTATCTGGTGCCATCTTCATAATTTTCTATCATTTCTTCACCTCTGGTCTAGATCTGTGCCTCTGATGATGAAGCTTCGATGTCATCTTTCATCCCTCCTGCCAGGGCAGCCTTTTTTCTTTTTCTTGAGAAAAGCCAAGATCTACTTTTATTGTTTGGGGGCAGCAGGAGTAGATCCAACCTGCTGGGGAAGATAGTGCCTGCCCTAACTGACCAGCTCCTCTTCCCCTCGCAGGTAAACCAGGTCCCTCTGCAACCATGTCAGCCAAGGCAATTTCAGAGCAGACTGGCAAAGAGCTCCTGTACAAGTACATCTGTACCACCTCAGCCATCCAGAACCGGTTCAAGTATGCCCGGGTCACTCCTGACACAGACTGGGCCCGGCTGCTGCAGGACCACCCATGGCTGCTCAGCCAGGTGAGCTCTGCCTGCATCCTGGGCCTTTCTTTCCAGCCTAGGCTCCCTAGGACGAGGGAGCGCTTGATTTGATGGAGGTGTCTCAGGTTGTTATGTGATCTCAGGTTTGCCTGTGTGTCTGCAGCTGGCCGAGCAGGATCTTGAGTTTGCTCTGGGCCCTTCATATGGGCCTGGAACCAGACAGACTGGGATCCAAATCACGCCTCTCCGTTTATGAACCTGTGGCCTGGGGCAAACCATTTCACTTCTCCTGGGTTAGGTTCCCCATCTATCAAATAGGGATAACACTTTATGAGCTATAAGGATTAGCAAGGACATCCAGGAAGCATTTAGTATGCTGTCTAGCAGTTGGTAGATACTCAGTTTAAAAAACAAAACAAAATACCATATACCTCCTTTTCCCAAAGTGGAGCATCTCAGGACAATTAAGGAATGGGACCTTGAGGCTAGAGAGATGGCTCAGGGGTTAAGACCAGGTACTCTTTTTGTAGAGGACCTCTGTTTGGTTCCCAGCTTCCAAGTGGCACCTCACTACCATCTGTAACTCTAGGTGATCTGATATCCTTTTTGCATACATGCAGGCAAAGCACTCATACACATAAGAATAAATAAAGACCTTTAATCCCAGCACTTGGGAGGCAGAGGCAGGTGGATGTTTGTGAGTTCGAGGCCAGCCTGGTCTACAAAGTGAGTCCAGGACAGCCAAGGATACACAGAGAAACCCTGTCTCAAAAAAAAAAAAAAAAAAAAAAAGAATAAATAAAGAAGTGGGACCTCATACTTTGTGAAAATGGCTGATGGCTGGACATGGAGGAGACCATCCTGGAGTAGAAGTTCTTAAGATCCCTCCATGGCATATTTGGGATGACTTTGGGAAGCCCTTAAACTTCTTTGGCAGGCCCAGATAAGGCCTTATGATGTTTTGTTTTTCCCTTTCCGAGGCAGCTGGGAAAGGGAAGGTAGTGAGTTTCCTGGTACTGGAGCTAGGAACTGGTTGCTTGGTCTGTTGTAGTTAGGGTTAAACAGGGATGGGGTTGATCAGATTATCTCCAAAGGGCCTTTGTTATCCCAACGCTTATCCTCAGTTTTAGAACACAAGGACTGGTCCATGTTATAGGTGTGGTTGGATGGAGAAGCTAATACCTCACATGGGGAAAGGAAAGTAGGAGATCACTCATTCAGCAGATGTTTACTGAGCAGCTGTGCCGGGCTCATCCTGGCTGTCACCTAGTGGTCAAAAGATTTGGCTAGGGTAATCGAGAGCTCCAGGACAGGAAAGTGGCCCCGATGAATAAGTATGAATTAGATTTGAGAGCAGAGTGATCAAAAGCCACACAACCTCACTTCCTATACTTCCTTTCTCTTCCTCACTCTAAGTTCCAACCTCTTTCATTCCAGAGCTTGGTAGTCAAGCCAGACCAGTTGATCAAACGTCGAGGAAAGCTTGGCCTAGTCGGGGTAAACCTCACTCTGGATGGAGTCAAATCCTGGCTAAAACCTCGACTGGGACATGAGGCCACCGTGAGTGTTGGTGTAAGGGGGTCAGGGTGGTGACAAACACATGGTGACTTCCAGATCAACCAGCCTCACAGCCTAACCTGTCACATAGCAGTGCAGAGGGTGGAGTGTGGACTTGCCCGGGCTGCGGCCTGGTCTTGACGGTCATTCCCAGTTCTCTCATCAGAAGGTCAATCCACTGGGCCAAGTGTGGTGGGTTGCACCTGTAATCCCAGCACTCGGGAGGCAGAGGCAGGTGGATCTTTGTGAGTTTGAGGCCAGCCTGGTCTACAAATTGAGTCCAGGACAGCCAAGACTACACAGAGAAACCCTGTATAAAAAGATATACTACAGTTGTAACCCCAGAACAATAAAGGAGTCAGAAACTGTGACCACCAACATGGAGATAGGACTCAGGCTTCTTTTGGGAACTGCTTGCTCTCCAGTTTCCAAGTAAAGTTGTGAGAGTTTGGGGTGACATGCTTAACCAAGAGGGTGGATTAAAACAAGATGACAAAAAGGAGCTGCAGAGTTATTAGGCAAGGTGGGGAGCCGGATGAAGACAGTTAATTATGCTGAAGACTGAATTCAATCCTCCCAACTCAATGGTTACTCTCAACTGTGAAGATGAGAGCTAGTATGAGATGTGCCTTAGGAAGGCCAAGCAATGCTCAATGATAAAACTGTGTTGCTTCTCCATCTCCCTCCAAGGGAGGTGGAGAGGAGGTGGGGGGTCTGGAGCTTGGCTTAGGTTAAGAAGGACGCATGTCTATCTGCTTGGCACAGAATTCTGCAGATACTGGTGCCTGTCTGGGCTTTATGGGTCAGAGATGAGCTGTTGTTTCTTCTGCCCTGGGAGGTGGCATCACAGACACCCACTTCCCTGTTGGGCTTCCTTAAAGCAGCTCTTACCGTTTGTTTGTTTCCTAGTCTCTTGTGGGTAAAGACAGATCTTTGAAGCTGTGAGTCCAGGGAATGAGCGATCTGACCTCTGAGTTCCCAGGCCCCTGTGGAGAGTGTGGTGGGGCTGGGTACTGAACAGTGTCCCCAGGGAGCACATCATGCTCCCTTCCTAGCAGGCTGATGGGAGGGAGATGTCACAGACTTCTGAGCTGGCAGCAGTGTCAGACCTGGCTGGAGCGGCTCATTACCTCTGATGGATCACTGTCTGGTCCCTGACTCAGCAATGACGCACAGGCGGGCAGCGGGGGCTTGGGATGAGGGCTGTCTCGCTTCTGCTGCCATCAGGGACCCACTCAAGCTGATTAGCTCTTCAGGCTTGTTGTCTTACCCAATCAACCCCTGGTTCTCCTCTCCCCTGCTCCTTGGGCCTGGACTCATGTCACTGTGTCTACCTCAGGGCAGATGAAGCAGCGGGCCTTCACCATCATACCCAAGTTCCCATCTGCTAACTGAACTGTCTGGGCCAGTGAGATTGATCAATGGGTGAGGTGCTTGCCACCAGGCCTGATGACCTGTGTTTGGTCGTTGGGATGCACATGGTGGGGTGAGAACCCTGTGAGTTACCCTCTGATCTCCACACTTGACATGGCATGCACACATTCCTGCCCCACTCCCCAAACATATGTAAAGGTGAAGATGTGAAGAGGGAGTCTCCTGAGAGCTCCTTAAGTTCATCTGTGATCCCATTGTCCTGACTTCTGGAGAACTCTTTGCCAGATGTGCTGGCTGTGCTTGGGCCTTACCTTCGTGAAGAGTATGTCACCCATCTAAACTGCATCTCCCATAATTTCTCCTTAGGTCGGCAAGGCCAAAGGCTTCCTCAAGAACTTTCTGATTGAACCCTTCGTCCCCCATAGTCAGGTATGTGAGGTAGTGCCAGGCTGGATCTTGTTCCTCCTTCACCTTCATGATTGTCCTCCTAAAATGGTGAAAGGAGAGGTTAAGGTACCAAGGGCAAAAGCCAAGGGGACCAGGATCTCTAAAGATCTGAAGGAGATTATGAACAAGGAGTCCTAGTTTGGAGCAAAACTGAGCTATAACAGGTAACATAGGGGACTCCTGTTGTTGGGATGAGAAGGACTTGAAGGCAGGACCCCTTCCCAACATGGGACCCTGCTGACTCAACTAAGGGAGTGGAGGCCTTGTCTTTTCTTATACCATAGCAGAAGGTGCCAAACAGATCTCTCCTGGGTGAATACTTTGTATTAGGGTTTAGAAATGAGACCACAGGGCTGGGTTTCACTCGTGGGAGGCCTTCTGACCCCCTGCCAGTTGAGCACCCTTACCAACTGTGTGCTGTGTTTACTTGCAAGGCGGAGGAATTCTATGTGTGCATCTATGCCACCCGGGAAGGAGACTACATCCTGTTCCACCATGAAGGGGGTGTGGATGTGGGTGATGTGGACGCCAAAGCCCAGAAGCTGCTTGTGGGTGTGGATGAGAAACTGAATGCTGAGGACATTAAGAGACACCTCTTGGTCCACGCCCCTGAAGACAAGAAAGAGTTGAGTTCTGAGAGGGATGATGTGGGCACAACCGAGGACAAGAAGTTCAGTAGGACACAGACCAATGTACTGGACTCTGTGTACAGGAGAGAAAGAGTGGGCCTCCTTGCTTGGGAACAGGTGGCGGGCACAGCTTTGTCCTGAGGAAAGGAGCCCCGTGTGGGGGAGGGTGCTGGCTTAGAGTCAGTCTGAAATATGCCAGCGACATCTCGCCTCCTTGCCCCTGTCTGTCTGGCGCCTCCTCCAACTCTGAGCTTGACAGCTTCTTCCGCCTTAGTGTTTGAAGAGTGACATCCAGGGAAGCAGTGGGGCCAAAGGGTCAGGAGTGGAGAAGTGGGGCTGGGCTGTCAGTGGCCATGAGATTTCTGTAGGGAGGGAGTGGGAATGGGAGCCGGGATGCCCAGTCCTGCACTGATGGGCTGGCTAACTGGCTGTCTTTCCCTCTCTTCTAGAGTCCTGGTCAGCTTCATCTCTGGCCTGTTCAATTTATATGAGGATCTGTACTTCACCTACCTTGAAATCAACCCCCTTGGTAACAAGCTCTTGTTTGCTGGGGCAGGGTGGGGCGGGCCCCCATGCTTACAGTAACGCTGGCCTTGGTGTTCAGAGAGCTCGAGGGTTTCTCTGAATATCTCTGGCTGTCCTGGACTCGCTTTGTAGACCAGGCTGGCCTCGAACTCACAAAGATCCGCCTGCCTCTGCCTCCCAAGTGCTGGGATTAAAGGCGTGCACCACCACCGCCCAGCTAATTTATTCATATCTTAACCAGCTCCAACTTCTTTCTTTGGCCTTAATTTGTTCCGCTCTGAGGAAGTACTGGGTTTGGTTTGTCTTGCTGTAGTTACTGCTTACTGGTTAGGCTTCCCTGGGGCTCTGGCCTCATTCTCCTGGTACCTGGAGGCCTCACTTGCCCTCCCTCTCAGGGAGCTGGTCAATCATTTACTACCCTACCACCAGGAGGAACTGTCTGCAGGCTCTCAAGCTGTGAAGGAGGCAGATGGCCTGTCAGATTCTGGCTAGCCTCTCAAGGCAAAGTCCAAGAAGAGGGAATTACCAAATTCAGCTGAGAATGCAGCCCCTCTGATGGGCCAGATGGCTCTGTGCTAACTTAATTAGCTAAATGGCCTGAGAAGAAATATGGATGCTTAGTGAGGCATTACAGATGAATGTGCTGGCCGGGGGCCCAGTGCACTCTGGGGTACCTTGCACCAAGCACAGACTTCCCTAGATAGACCACAGAACCCCCAGATGTGTACACCTAAGGCCTCTGAGGGCAGTGGTGTACCTGTGTGTGTGGGTATGTGGTACTGGTGTTGGTACTGGGGTTTTAACTGAATACCTAGACGAACAGGGTTTTTGTCGTTTTGAGGTAGGGTCTAGTTTAGTCCACACTAACCTCAAGTTCACTCAACTATATAACTGAGGATGACCTTGAACTTCTTATCCTCCCAGTTCTCCTGTGCTCCCATACCCGATTCAACAGTTTTTATTATTTATTTAAATTAATTCTAAATGTTTAAAAATTTTTATTATGTGTATGTCAGTGTGTCTGTGTATGCCATGTGTGCCTGAGGTGGCCAGAAACCTGTGCCTGATGGTTAGAGTCACAAGCAGTTGTGAGCTTATAACCTCACGGGCTCTGGGGCTTGAACTCATGTCCTGTAAAAGAGCAGCAAACTCTCTTAACTGCCAAGCCATCTCTCAGCCCCTATTTAGTATTTATTACACATTTTTCTATTTACTGTGTGTGTGTGTGTGTGTGTGTGTGTGTGTGTGTGTGTGTGTGTACACGTATGCACATGGGAGTGAGAGGATGACTTACCATATGGGTCTTCAGGCTGGGAGGCAAGTACCTTTATCCTCTGATCTGCCTCACTAGGCCCTTATTTAATATATTATTTGTTGTAAGAGATTGAACCTAGGGCCTTTCCCATGTACTTACCACTTCCAGAAAATGGGGGTGTTTTTGTTTGTTTGTTTTTATTTATTTTCACCGCCCGGCTTATTTTGTTTTATTTTTAATGACAGGGATACAGGTAGGCCAGTGCTTGAATATTTAAAGCAGGAAGTGTAGCATTTTAGAAAGATGTCCAAAACTTGCTATGGTGACCAACAGGTCCCCTTTGACCTGTTAGCAGAAGATCAGTGAGTGGAGAATATCCTCAGAGGATTTGCTTTTGCTTGTGCTAGGACAAACTGTGTCTTCACAAGGGCCATATTCTAATTTATGGTTACTAGGCATGTCTCAGAGTTCCTGGGGGTGCTCCTGGAGGAGTCAGGATGTTTAGAGGATGATGTCGGTATCTGATAATACTTTGACTTTTCTCCTAGTGGTGACCAAGGATGGTGTCTACATCCTTGACTTGGCGGCCAAGGTGGATGCCACAGCTGACTACATCTGCAAAGTCAAGTGGGGTGATATAGAGTTCCCTCCCCCCTTTGGGCGGGAGGCATATCCAGAGGTAAGGCAGGTTTGGGAAGGAGATGGAGGGTGATAGGACCCAGGAGACAGTGTGACCAAGCCTAGATGATCATTTGGTCCCTGTCTTGGTTCTGTATTTGGCAGGAAAAGAAAGACAGAGAACCATTTAATTTTCTTAAAATCCCAGCAAGGTTGAGGGTTGGGATGGGAATCAGCCAAGTCTCTGAATGCTGGCCAGAAACCCTTTTAGACATCGCTCTCAATCAGCCTCCCTGGGTGTTTGACTTGATTTGTTGCTTCTTGATCATTCCAAGTGGCACTTCCCGACCCTGACAGGAAGGTTCTTCTCGTGGCCACTGGCTGAGAATTTTAATTGCTGCTTCCCACTCTGTCCTCTGAGAGGTCCTCCCAGCAGGACCAGGCCTTCTGTGATGAAATCGTCTAGCCAGGCTGGGGAGCGGACAAGGACATGGGATGAGCTATGGGTAGGAGCTGGTGTGGGGGGTGATGGAAACAGCAGGACAGAGTGGGATCTGGATTTGAACAAAGGACCAAGGACTTGAAGTCAGGGAGTGGAACTGAGAAATTTGCTTCCAGGATGTGAGTGGTTTTGGTGCTTACAAAGATACTATCATATTCTGTCCCAGCCTGGGACCCTTTGCAGCTCCCCACCCCCACCCAACTATAGAGATTGAATAATCTTTTAATGTGCCTTCAGATAGAGAGCTGTGGTCTTAAGTGTTTGGGACCTTGCGAAGGGGGTGCTCAAAAGACCACCTGTGGTTCTCTGGTCCCCAGGAAGCCTACATTGCAGACCTGGATGCCAAAAGTGGGGCAAGCTTGAAACTGACCTTGCTGAACCCCAAGGGGCGGATCTGGACCATGGTTGCTGGGGGAGGCGCCTCCGTCGTGTACAGGTGACAAGAAGGGACACAGATGGTTGCCAGCCAGGTTCACCCACTCAGTGGCCATGCATGGATTGCCTGGGGCCTAGTTTCTCATCTGTCTGTGGTCAGGAACTTACTGGACAGATGAAAGCAGTGACATCCTTGAGGGCTTTTCAAACGGCTCTGGGACCACCTGCCCTTACACAGTGTCTTCTGCAACCTTATTTAATTAAAAATGATCTCATTTTATGGTGGTTCTGGTAATTGATGATGTGTGCCTCATGGAAAAGTAACAAATACAAAAGTACAGTAGAAAGCACAAGCTACTCACCCATTCCTCAGAAGGTCAGAGAACACCTTACTGTGTCCTCCTCGGGCATTTTAATGCCCTGATAAACATTTGTACTTTTTCACTTTATGGAAATATTGGGACCATTTTTACACCCTTTCGAACAACTAGCAGGTTTTTCTCTGAAGCTATAGTACATGTGTGATCTGCCACAGGCCTCTTGCTGCTCTGGCTATGGCAGTTTGTTCCCTGGAGAGTCTTGCAACATGCTAGTTCTTACATCTCTGGGCCGTGTCAGGCAGCTGTTCATTGTTCATTTTACCCACGCTTTTCGCTCAGGCCTTTGGTGCCCTGAGGCTGGCAAAGTGCTCTGCCTAGGAGAGTCTCATGGCACTGACCTTCAAGTGAGGATTGCGTGGGAGTTGAAGGTTATAGGTCTGCAAGGCCAGTTCTACAGGCTGACCTCCATGCTTATGGGAATGACGGACAACTCTGTGTGGGTTTGACCCTCGTGCTCTGAAAAGTACTGAGTCATGTGTCTCCTTGGCAGTGATACCATCTGTGACCTTGGAGGTGTAAACGAACTGGCAAATTACGGGGAGTACTCGGGTGCCCCCAGTGAACAACAGACCTATGACTATGCCAAGACCATCCTCTCACTTATGACTCGAGAGAAGCACCCAGATGGTGAGGCACGGGTGTGAGTGCATGGTGTGTTCACACACCTTTTGAGGGGCACAGCATATGGAACAGATTTTGTACTAGAAATCACTAAGGCCATTGTTCTTTGTAATGCAGGACCAGGCATTTAATTTTGGGATCTCTGTTTTTCACAGTTCTAGTGGACACAGACCACACCAGTTAGAGGGCCTCACGTTGGGCAAAGAGAGCGTGTGAAATTCACCTCGTGTATGAGTAGGGAGTGGAGGAGGAGAGGCTGTGTGGCATGCTTTTGCTTAAGTCACAGCTTAGCAGGCTTTGTGACACCCAGCATCCCTTTCCCACTTTCCCAGTGTTCAGGGCTATGCATACCTATTCCCCTTAAGAGAGACAGAAAGAAAAAGTGAGATTCCCATCAGCGGTAGTGAGACACCAAGCTGGACTTCTGGGTACCAGCTGGAAGTAAGATAGAGACTTCAGGTTTGAGTGCCTACCACTGGGTAATGTGGGTAGTGGAGACTCAGCTGATAAGGCTGAGTGGGTACCTGGGGAGATCATCCTGCTCGCCCCCTGTGCCCCTTTTAGTTAGAGTGGATTTGCTCAGAGGAGCCAGAACTCATATCCTTTCTCTCTCTAACCTTTAGTTTGTTTTCACTCCCAATCCAGGCAAGATCCTCATCATTGGAGGCAGCATTGCAAACTTCACCAATGTGGCTGCCACCTTCAAGGTAACCAGCTGTGAGCAGCGAAGGCTGCAGTTTCTGGGGGAAATGGGCTTGGGGATAGCAGAGTTTGAGCCTGGGGCAGTCCCCCTATATTGCCTTAGCCTGGTTAAGGGCTCGTGACCTAGGGTCTGTCTGTGTCTCTTTTTTTTTTCGTGTTGGAGCTTGAACCCTGTTCTAGGGTCCTTGTAGAAGAAGCAGAAGCCAGGAGATGTGGATCTGATGGTGTGTGTCTGCAGTTAGCACTTGCTGGAACATACCTCTCCTGCTTAGCAGTGGGAGAAGTTGAAGGCTTGCTCACTCATCTCAGAATTGTCCTTATTCCCAGCACCAAATCTCTGTGTTCTCAGTCACCAGGCCCTACTCTAAAACATGAGGATGAGGACCGCTTCTGGTGACCTCATCCAGCCAGAGTCCTCTGAGCCTGTGTCCTTGTGTATGGCCATGAGGCAGGACCTTGGGGATGTATTTCTTGAAAATAATAACTTCCTGCCAGGCGTGATGGTGCACGCCTTTAATCCCAGCGCTTGGGAGGCAGAGGCAGGTGGATCTCTGTGAGTTCAAAGCCAGCCTGCTCTACAAAGTGAATCCAGGATAGCCAGGGCTACACAGAGAAACCCTATCTTGAAAAACCAAAAATAAATAAATAAATAAAAATATGACTTCCTGTTCACAAAGATGACAGAGCTACCATGTCTCGGATGCCATCCCTTCAGGCTAGCCTCTCAGAGGGCTGTTTATATTTCCATGTCATGTGGCTCAGTGAGGCTTTTCAGAAACATGCCACATGTGGTCATTCCAACTGTGTCTTGAGAATAATAGTGTCCAAAAGTCTGAGCTCTCGAGAAGTGAAGGATCATGGTTCGTCAGGTTTGCCTGCAGCAGGGTCTCCCTAATTGGGCCTGATTTTTTGAAGCCAGTTTACATTGGTAGCTTTAACATAGGAGTGTCCTGCAGTACAGATAGCATCCTTGCCAAGGGAGTGGTTAGTTACCAAGCAGGAATTGTATAACATCCCGGGACATGCTTTTTTTTTTTTTTTTGGTTTTTCGAGACAGGGTTTCTCTGAATATCTCTGGCTGTCCTGGACTCGCTTTGTAGACCAGGCTGGCCTCGAACTCACAAAGATCCACCTGCCTCTGCCTCCCAAGTGCTGGGATTAAAGGCGTGCGCCACCACCGCCCGGCTCCCGGGACATGCTTTTGGTGATAGATGCTAGACTTCAAGTCCATGGTCAAGCATTCTGTTTGGAGAAGTGCAGCCTCTCATTTACCAGACTGGTTGGATATCATCATTGTAAGAGCTGTTCCCTACATCACTTAGGCGGCTTTTGACATTAAAGAAGACCATGTTTCATAACTGAGAAGCTTTGTGTAGAACCCTGACACAGACCCCCCACACCCCAATTGCAGTAAGAGGTAAGAATGCAGCCAGAAGAGAGACCTGCAAGTACTGCTGTTGGCAGTCCAGTGTACCAGGGTCTTGAGGGGTGTGGTTCTTGGTTCCTCCATGGTTACACACTGGGCCTGAAATTGTGAGGTTCACTCAGCTTGTATATGTGGTTCTCCATAGTCCTTGACCGTTAAGGGCCTGTTGTGCAGTGCGAGAAGCGGTCCTCGTCATGTACACCTGTACATTTGTTTATTGTGGTTATAAATTGATTTAATTGTTTTAATCACATCTCTGTTTTCCTTCTGACTTTCTCTAGGGCATTGTGAGAGCAATTCGAGATTACCAGGGTCCCCTGAAGGAGCATGAGGTCACGATTTTTGTCCGAAGAGGTGGCCCCAACTATCAGGAGGGGTTACGAGTGATGGGAGAAGTTGGTAAGATGGGGAGCTTTTTCTTTTTTAAAATATTAACTTATTTCATGTGTATGAGTGTTTTGCCTGCATGAATATATATGTGTACTGTGTGCATTGCCTGGTGCCCACAGATACCAAAAGAGGGCATAGGATGCTCTGCAATTGGCATTAAGATGGTTGTGAGCTACCATCTGGGTTCTGGGAATTGAGCCTGGGTCCTCTGCAAGAGCAGCAACAAGTGCTCTTAACTGCTGAGCCATCTTTCCAGCCTCCAGCATCCTCTCCCTTCTGTCTGGAGGTAGGTGGCTTATCTTGTCTCCCCACTCCCCCACCCCCCAAGGTCCTGGAAAAGGGTCTTTAGACTCTTCGGTGTTCTACCACCCCTGGTGGAGTGTCTTTAAATAGAGAATGACTGGGCTCTACATTTAACAAATACAGAATGCCTGCTCTGTCCCTAGTAGTATGCTGGGTACCAGGGTCTTCACTTGACTATAATGTCAGGTCATGCTGAATGCCATGAAGTAATTAAGGGGGACAGGTGACCAGAAAAGGTGACAGACCTAAAGCAGAGTAGAACAGCTTAGGGATGACCTCTACAGAGGAAAGGGCATACTCCATACTCCAAGACGTGTGGGGGGGGTGTGTGTGCACATCCATCTGTCCAGAAGGGAGGGCTATAGACTGGGGTCAAGAGGAAGGAGGTGGGGCTGTACAGGTCCTGGACAGACATGGCTGTGACTCTGAGTTGGCAGCCCATTCTCTATTTGAGCAGAGGAACAGCATGCTTTGACTTAAGTGTGGGAAGGTGATTGGCTTCTGGTAAAGAGAAAGTGGAAGGGCAGCCAGAATAGAAGCACACCATCTAGGAGGTTGTGACAGCATTTTAGAAAAGAATTTTGTTCATGTGAAGTTCCAGAAAGTGAAAACTAGAAAACATTCTTGTCAACAAGCTTGGCGGCTAATTGGAAAAGGCAAGACTTTTCCATTCTCTGTTCCTAAATTCAGTATCCATGGCAAGCACCCCACCCTCAGCAGTCACCTAAAGTGCTATGGAGTGCTGGTTTCTGTCTGCTCGTCTAAAGTGAGGAAATGCCGCGCGTTTTGGCGCACAGGCGCATGCCTTTATCCTAGCACTCGGGATGCAGAGGGAGGTGGATCTCTCAGTTGAGGACAGCTTGGTTTACATAGTGAGTTCCAGGCCAGCAGAGCTACAGAGTGAGACTCTATCTCAAAAACAGAACAGTGTAGGAGATTAGGAAGTAGGGTTGTGTGGAGGGTGTGCCTTTAGCAGGAAGGTGTCTCTTAGAGGTGGCACTTAAGTTGAGCTCAGTGATAGAGGAGCAGCCAGGTGAAGGTGCTGGCTCTGTAGGAGAAGCAAGAGCAGCGAGTGCCCCAGGGGAGCCAGCTAAGGCTGTTTAGAAACAGAGACCAGACCTGGTGCTGGGCACAGGTGACGGAGGAGTGTGGCAAACCAGGTTCCAGGTGATCAGATGTGCTTACAGGCTTCTGACATCTGGCTGCCTCTCCTTGTCAACAGGTGATCTTCCGAAAGACTGATTTGATGGTGAAACTTGGCAGCTGACCTGTTTGGAAGATCAGTCTTTGCCTCACAGTCCAGGCATTAAGCAAGACTGTCAAGGGGCCTCTGCAGTGTCCAGTGGACTGGGCACTTACTCCAGATCGTGAATCATGGGCTTTTTTCTTCTCTCACAGGGAAGACCACTGGAATCCCCATCCATGTCTTTGGCACAGAAACTCATATGACAGCCATTGTGGGCATGGCCTTGGGCCACCGCCCCATCCCCAACCAGCCACCCACAGCAGCTCACACTGCCAACTTCCTCCTTAATGCCAGTGGGAGCACATCGGTAGGTACTAGCTTTTCTCTCACTTCAAAGGAAGGCGCCATCTTGCTTCCACCTCCCACTGCCCTATACAGGACACAGAGTTCCTGTTCTGTCATTTAGGCAGACAGAGGATATAGGGGAAGTTGGTATATGGTTATGCTCCAGTCAAGGCACAGTAATGGAAAGACTACAGGTTTTAAGTTTAAACCCTGACTGTCCTTCCACAGAGTGGGACTTTAACAGGTGCTTACCCACTTCAAGGCCCTGGCTGCTCATCTGTAGCGTGGGGAGAATCAATCCCCATTTTGGCTTTGTTACAACAGTGCTTTAGGAATGCAGTTTATGAAGAACACCATTGAGCCCGATGTGGTGCACATGTGTACTGGGGCAGGAGGATTGCTGTGGATTCAATGC
This sequence comes from Lophiomys imhausi, assembly GCA_907164525.1. Taxonomy (NCBI): domain Eukaryota; kingdom Metazoa; phylum Chordata; class Mammalia; order Rodentia; family Muridae; genus Lophiomys; species Lophiomys imhausi. Next base: position 671,559 of record CAJQZJ010000210.1, read on the forward strand.
TAGCCCAAGCTCTATGTAGTAAGACTCTTGTCCTAAAACAGTGCTGTATATAATTCTTGTTACTTTGCTTCTTTGGGGCCTTCAGGACCAGTGATTCTTATCCTCAGCCACTACCTGTCACCCTTACTTCTGTTCTCTCCTTACATTACTTAGACTCCAGCTACCAGCAGGACAGCGTCCTTTTCTGAGTCCAGAGCTGATGAAGTGGCACCTGCAAAAAAAGCCAAACCAGCCATGCCCCAAGGTAACTCCCAGATGTTTAGCCCAGGGCACAAAAAGGCCTGTGGTGTCCTCCCTGTGTCTCCTGGTTGGCCCCTGCCTGGAAGAGGCAGCAAGGAAGCAGTTTGAGCTTGGCTGTGGGAGTGGGCCTCTGCATGGGATGGGAGTTATCAGGATGAAGTGACTTGAGTCTTCCCTGTGGGTTCTCCTGGAGCTGAGGATCCACTTTGCCTGGATCATCTTACTCCCTACTGTCTTATACCCATCTTCCTGGGACTGTCAACTGACCTGGGAGGCTGTGGGGGAGACAGGAGGATTTCAGCAGAACCAAGAAGAGGAATGTTCTCCCAGACTCCTAAATAGAAGACAGGAGCTGGATGTCAAGCTAGCTCCTAAACGGCTGTCTGTCTTCCCCCAGCAGCTAGGGGCTCTTCGTGCACTTATCTCTATGTGCCCTCATCTATAGCCACTGCACACATCACCTAGGTCATCTCCAGCCCAGTGACTGGCTAGCCTGCCAGCCCTCACCTACAGTAGATGGGTGGTGCTGGCTTCCCCTGGCTGACTGGAGCCTTGCATCCTCTTTGTCATACCATCAGGCTGAACTCAGACATCTTAGAAATAATGACATTAGCTGTGAGACTCAAGATCAGAAGTCACTGCCCTGTAGTCTCCAGGGTGTCAGCTTTGTCCCAGAATAGTGGATCCAGCACCATGTTGGTTTGATCGCTGTACTGTGCTGCATGGGGACACAGAGGTTGGCATTAAGAGGATGTGACCCAGCTAGCCTTGAGGCCCTGAGGGAAGTATGTCACCCAGAGGGCCTGGAGGAGGCTTCAGTGTTCAGTATACCTGCCTAGCATTCCTCTTCTTACCGTCTCCCTGCAGCCCAGTTCTTTGTCTTGCCTGCTTCTGTTCTGTTCTCTGGTACTTTTTTTGCCTCTTTCTTTGGCTTTATTTCTGCTGTCCACTGTGACATAGACAGTGACAGCATGGGAAGGCTCGTCTGTGGAACTGTCCCCTGTTTCTACCCTCTCCCACCAGAGCTTCCCACCAGCAGTTCACTCAGTTGCCTTGGTCATTTTCTTTAACAGATTCAGTCCCAGGTCCAAGATCCCTGCAAGGTAGGATGCCCCCACCATACCCCAGCTCTGCGTGTGGCTTTGTTAGTGGGTTCTAGTTTCTGTGTGCCTTGTTCTTCTTGCCCTGGTGGGTTGCAGGGTGTGTAGTACATTTTCTGTCCCCATCTTGGTGTGGCCTGACCCCCCCCCCCACCAAGTCCTAGTCTTGCTCTTTGTCCCTTCTCTCTCCTGCTTAGTACTTAACTTGCTTCAGCATAGCACTCTCTTCACTGTGTGGCTGTCTCCGGCTCCTCACATAGGAGGGAGGTGGAGACATAGAAGGAGCAAGGAGGGAGGCTCCTGGGAAAGAGGGCGACATCTAGCTGAAAGGGGAGTGACAGAGAGCAGTTGACGGCCCTGACTGCTGGCTGCTGTAGGGAGCCACAGCTCAACCCTGACTCTCATCTGCTCTCTTCATTGCCTCGCTTTCCTGCATCTCTTCAGGGCTGCCAGCTGCATCCCTCAGCTCCCAGTTCCAGACCAGTGTTTTGGTAGAAGAGCAGAGTAAAGATGGAAAGAGAGAAACAGGGACGGTCAGGTGGTATTTGTCTCTGAAACAGGTGTTTGAGGTCACAGTTCACATTTTACAGTGGACATGTTCAGTGTAGACATTCACTCATGCACACATATCTGCCCATCGACCAAGCAAGTAGATTACTCAGTTACCAACATCAGGATTTCCTTGTGACATTTTTTTTTCAATACTTGCAATCAAACTCAGAGCCTCCTTGCATGCTAAGCAAACACTATGGCACTGAGCTCTTCCTAGCCTCTCCATGTAACTGATGTTCACAGCTGTTGGGAAGACGGTCCTCACTGGTGACTTTGACCCCTAGGAAGGGTAGGATTATCTGAACAAAGACAATGGCCCTCTACTTATCAGCTTTTTTTTTTTTTTTTTTTTTAAGATTTATTCTTGTTTTTTTGTGACAGGGTTTCTCTGTGTAACCTTGGCTGTCCTGGACTCACTCTGTAGACCAGGCTAGACTTGAACTCACAGAGATCCACCTGCCTGTGCCTGCCGAGTGCTAGGATTAAAGCCACGTGGCACCACACCTGGCAAGGTTTATTTTTAATTTTAATTATGTGTACTCGTGTGTGTCTGGGTGTGCGTGGATGTGAGTGCAGGTGCCTTTGGAGACCAGAAGAGGGTGTTGGAGCCCTTGGAGCTGGAGTTACAGGCAATTGTAACTTTTCTAAGTCACCTGATTTGGGTACTGGGAATTGAAGTCAGGTCCCCAACAAGAGCAGAACTGGGCCTTTAACCACTGAGCCATCATCTCTCCAGCCCCTCTACTAGCTCTTGATCCTTTCATTATCTTCCTCCAGTGAGATCCATTGTTACCTAGAAGGCAAGATCAGTGTGCCAATAGAACAAGGACAGACTGAGTCTCCAGGGAGCCCCTTTCCCCTCAGGGAAGTGGGCTTGGGGGACACCTTTATTTGGTCACTTAGCTGGCAAAGTAGGAGGACGGAAGAGTGGGTCAGGGAGGAGATGAGGTGTAGAGTGCTCTCCACTCTTAGTGGGGCCATTAAGATTCTCAGGGAGCTGGGCCTTCCTGCTTCTGGTGCCAATGGCCCCCTTGGCTTTGGTTTTTCTGTGTTTAAGGAGGTAAGCACTTGAGCTGCGCCCTTTAAGGCAGGAGGCCTGAGTGGGCTTGTGAGGATTTGGGCTTTGTCCTTATCTCTGAAGACAAGTTTATGTGTGTCACAGCTCTTGGGCTCAGTGAGGGCTCCCCTGGGAAGGGCAGAGCCTCACTGCTTTATGGCCTTCTTTATCACATAATTGAGTTTTTCTCAGGTCATGTAATCCTGGTTCTCCTAGATTACCCAGGACCACTATCATTGTGGATATTTGTGTCAATTTCCTTGGGCTAGGAAGTGCGAGACTGGATTATGTGGCTGCTGTCACTGTAAGGTTCTGAGACTTAGAGGAACCTTAGGTTCAGGTAGACAGTAAATCCCTGGTATTTACAAATCATGATCCTTCTGGCCTGAGATGTTTACTGCGTGCCTGTATGGGGATTTAATCCGACCTTGATCTTGGTTAGCCAGGCTTGCAGTAGAACAGTAGGTTAACATCAGAAGCCTTGGGGTGTTATGCTCTCTCCCCAGAGGAGCACAGAATGTCCCCCAGTGGCTGCTTTCCCCCACCAGAACATTCAGGGAGTCAAAGGGGAAGATAATCAAGGGCCCTTCCCCTTCTAACTTATGACTGCATTTCTGCAGCCCCTGTGTGTCAGCTTATCTCTCTCCCTCTTTTAGAATAGAGTCTCATTCTGTATCATCACCTGCCTCTGCCTCCCAGATGCTGGGATTAAAAGTGCGAACCAGCCGGGCATGGTAGCGCACGCCTTTAATCCCAGCACTCGGGAAGCAGAGGCAGGTGGATCTCTGTGAGTTCAAGGCCAGCCTGGTCTACAAAGTGAGTCAAGGACAGCCAAGGATACACGAAAAAAACAAACAAACAAAAAAAAAGTGCGAACCAACATGCTGAGCCTGCTTGCTTCTTCAACATCTTTTCTGCCATTAGAAAGCCTGTCTCAAGAGTATTGTTCTGAGCAGCAAAGAGCCACCTGGGCAATGAGAAGGATGGGAAGAATGGGGGTGGAGGGGAGAAAAAGCTGTGGCCCTGAACTGGCTGACGGTTGCTCCTGCCTGTGTCAGAGCCCGTCTGTAGCCTCAGTCAGAGATCCTGGCTGCAGCCCTGGCTGCCCCAAATCTCTCCACAGGATCCCCAGTGATTTGGGAATCTGTGTCCATTCCAATAATGACTGTTTCTGGGTTTATGCCTAGCTTTACAGGCTGATTAATGGTGTTGGGAGGGTTAAATCCTCAGGCATCAAAATAGGGAGAGCTGAACTTTTCTAGTGCCTTTAAAAACAATTTATTAAGCAAGGCCTGATGGCTCATACCTGTATTACCAGCACTGAGGCAGAAGGATTGTCACAAGATGAAGGTGATCCCAGGCTATAGAGTGAGTTCTAGGCCACCTGAAGTAAAGAAGAGCTGGTGATGTTGTATGTGCGTGTAATACCAGCACTTGGGATGTAGAGGCAAACTTGGGAGTCTAAGGTCATCCTCAGTTACACAGTGAGTTCAAGACCAGCCTGGCTTGCTTGAGATCCTGCTTTAAAACCAGCAGCTGGGGCTGCAGATATGGCTCATTGGTTAACAGAACTTGTAGGTCTTACAGAGGACATGGGTGGGTTCCCAGCACTGACATTATGGCTCATATCTGCCTGTAACTGGTTCTAGAGGATTCGATTCCCTTTGCTCCTCTCCATAGGCCCTGCACACACGGTATGCTCACATGCAGTCCAAACACCTATATACACCAAAAATTAAATAAATTTTTAAAAATTGCTGAGTGTGGTGACTTGTGCCTTTATTTCCAGCCCTTGGGAGGCAGAGGCAGGCAGATATCTGTGACTTTGCAGTCAGCCTGGTCTATACAGCATGGTGCTTGTCAGCCAGAGCTACATAGTGAGGCTTTATCTCAAAAAGACAAATGGAACTGGAGAGATGGCTCAGGATAAGAACAGCAGCTACTTTTCCAGAGGACCTAGGACTAATTCCCAGAACCTCCATGGCGGTGCACAATTAGCTGTAACTCCAGTTTCAGGGGATTCAATGCCCTCTCTGGCTTCAGTGGGCACCAGATACACATGTGGTATACAAACATACATAGAGACAAAACACCTATACTCTAAGATATAAAATGAATAAATACATGAAAATTTAAAAACACAAAAGGATGAAAAATGTTAAATATGCAGACCACATATGTATCTAGTCTGAGTCTGCAGCTTGCCTGGGACATTCAGCATGCCCTGTAAGAACTCTGAGGCATCTCCAGCTGTGGGGCCCTTTTTCTGTGTGGGGAGTCCCACACTTTCTGTTCACCTTGGGACTATTCTCTAGCCAAGCAGCTCTCTCTCTCTCTCTCTCTCTCTCTCTCTCTCTCTCTCTCTCCTGCTTCCTTCTAGAAGGATTCAGGCAAGTTTCTCAGAATTTATTACTTTAACATTCACTTGTTGTTTGAAGCGCTACCAAACCGGATGTGCAGCTTGGGGATTCGGGCAGGTAGCCCCTGTGGGTCTTGTAAGGTGTGTGTTCTGGGTGTACTCGCTGTGTCTTTGCCCACTAGGAAAGAGTGCCACCCTCTTCAGCCGCCATACCAAGGCTATTGTGTGGGGCATGCAGACCCGGGCCGCACAAGGCATGCTGGACTTTGACTACGTGTGCTCCCGAGATGAGCCCTCAGTGGCTGCCATGGTCTACCCCTTCACGTGAGTCATGACACGACACGGCGCCAGGAGATGGCTAAGTGGGATTCTCATCTTTAGGCGAAGTTTGGGAGTCAGCCTCCCATCTTTGCAGTGGAGGGGTTGGCCCATCCCAGAGACTGGGACAGTCCATATTCCTGGGGACCCTTTTTCCTTCGGATTGGAACTTTTTGAGGACACAGACCTTGCCTCTGGGGAAGTTCCTCTGCTCAGTTTCCCCTCCCCAGACCTGATGGGTTGAGGGCTTCCTTACTCTTCCTTTGCAGTGGGGATCACAAGCAGAAGTTTTACTGGGGACACAAGGAAATCCTGATCCCCGTCTTCAAGAACATGGCTGATGCCATGAAAAAGCACCCGGAAGTAGATGTGCTGATCAACTTTGCCTCTCTGAGGTCCGCTTATGACAGCACCATGGAGACCATGAACTATGCGCAGGTAGGTCATGGATCTGGGATGTCTGGCTGGGGAATCAGAAAGAGCTTCTGAATGGAATTCACTGTCATGGCCACTAAGGATCGAAGACTTGGGAATTGGAAGAGTCTGGGGTTTGGGTGAAAGTACTTGGAGACTTCTCAGAAGTGGTCTAAGAGCTCAGAGAAAGCAGTGACTGCTTTTCTGGGTTACCAGTGATCACTCCCAGCTCTTTTCCTCTCCGGCCAGCTTCAACAACAGGCTCAAATGCACTTTCCTGAGGCGCATATAGTTCAGTGGTGAGCACTTGCCTGGCCCCAGCACCATCCCCCAAAGGCACTTTCTCTTTTTTTTTGTTTTTTTGTTTTTCGAGACAGGGTTTCTCTGTGTAACAGCTCTGGCTGTCCTGGACTTGCCTTGTAGACTGGCCTTGAACTCACAGAGATCCACCTGCCTCTGCCTCCCAAGTGCTGGGATTAAAGGTGTGTGCCACCACTGCCCGGCCAAAGGCACTTTCTTATATGGTATTATGTACTTATTTCAGGGCAGATGTTAATGAATAAACAGCAACTGTATACTTCACATCCCTTTCCTTAGAAACATGGTGTCCTTTTGAGAGAAGTTTGAAGTAATCAGGGCAGGACCTAGGCCTGTGGGAGGGAAAAGTTATATTCTTTTCACCTTACTTTGTTCTTGAAACCTGGATGGGGCCCTGGGCTTAGGAGGAGGGCTTCATTGTCTATCAAAGTGGGATGTTCACAGGGACTTTGCTATCCCTCCAGATCCGCACCATAGCCATCATAGCGGAAGGTATCCCTGAGGCCCTTACACGGAAGCTCATCAAGAAAGCTGACCAGAAGGGAGTGACCATCATTGGACCAGCCACAGTGAGTGTCCACTCCAGAAGTCTTCCTAAGGCTGCAGGAAGCATATAACTATTTGTTTGTTTGTTTTGTTTTGTTTTTTGAGACAGGGCTCTCACACTGGTCCAGACCAGCCTAGAACTTATGATAATCTTGGTGCCTCAGCCTCTTCCTGAGACATGGGATGAGAGGAGTGATCCATTATGACTGACAGGGCACTCCTTTCTGTTGCTAATAACTTTTTTTTTATTATACTGGATTATCTAAATTCATTTTTATGCAAGTATATAATGTATTTTGAGCAAAATCCTTGTCGTGCCTTCCCTCCCTCCCTCCTTCCCCAACCCTCATTAGGCCCTCTTCCTTCCCTTAGACACTTTAGTTTGTATTCACCTGTCATCTATACTTGTATGATTTCCTGTCCTTGTATAAGATTCAGGACCCACAATGAAAGAAAACATGAAATATGTGTTTTTCTGCAGCTCCCTTAATTCACTTAGTATGATCATCTCCATTTGTGCTCATCTTGCTGTATAAATGACAGAATGTTTTTGTTTCTCTGTGTACCAAGCCCTGACTGTCCTAGACTCACTTTGTAGACCAGGCTGGCCTTGAACTCACATAGATCCGCCTGTCTCCCATCTCCCAAGTGCTGGGACTAAAGGCGTGCACCACCATATCCAGCTGCGAACTGCAATGTTGGTGCTGGGATTTGAACCCAGATCCTTTGGAAGAGCAGTCAGTACTCTTAACCCCTGCGCCATCTCTCCACCCCCCCGTAATTTTATTCTTTAAGCTGGAAAGGATTCCATTATGTGTAAATACCACGTTTTTCTTGTCCATTCCTCTGTTGTTGGACACCTCGGTTGTTCCGTAAGTCAGTTATTGTGAGCACCTGCTGCAGTAAACACTGTGCTGCACCTTTGTGCTGGATTCACCTGGAATCTGCTAGATACGTTTTTGAGGAAACTTATACAGATTTTCACAGTGGCTAGACTAGTTTACATTCCCCATGGTGGCAACATGCAAGGGTTTCTTTTGTCTTCATCCTGGAAGCTCCCCTCATGTTTTATTATACTTATTTATTTGATTTATTGTGTGTGCACAACTGCATGTGTGGAGGTCAGAGGCTACTTTGTGGCGTTGGCTCTGTCTGCCATGTGTGTCCTGACTCAGTGGTGTCAGGTCTCATGGCAAGCACCATTACCACTGCTCCATGTCGCTGATCCTCCCATTTGACTTTTAAGACATTTATTTTATGGTTATTGGGGAGGAGGTACAGATGTGCCATGGTGTATGTGTGGAGATCAGAGGACTGCTTTCCGATTCTGTCCTTTCACCGTGGTTTCTGGGGATCAAACTGAGATTGTCAAACTTTTTAAGCAAGCACTTTTACCTGCTAAGCCATCTCATTAGCCCAAGCTTGCTTTTTGACTATTCTGGGTTCAAGATTTCAGAAATACTCACTGTCTTATGACATTCCCAGGTAGATCTATCTATCTTTCTCTTTCTTTCTTTCTTTCTTTCTTTCTTTCTTTCTTTCTTTCTTTCTTTCTCTCTCTCTCTCTCTCTTTCTCTTTCTCTCTTTTTGCTTTCTTTCTTTCTTTCTCTCTCTCTCCCTCTTTCTTTCTTTTTTACTTGAAATGCTAAGGATGGAACCCAGGATCTTACTTACAACAAGCAAGTACAGTGACCCACACTGCCAAACCCCATTTTTAATTTTATTTATTTATTTGTTTTTTTTTGTGGGTAGTAGGGGTGGTTTATGACATGCTGTTTCTGCCTCTGCAGGTTGGGGGCATCAAGCCTGGATGCTTTAAGATTGGGAATACTGGTGGGATGCTGGACAACATCCTGGCCTCCAAACTCTACCGCCCTGGCAGTGTGGCCTATGTCTCACGATCTGGAGGCATGTCTAATGAACTCAACAATATCATCTCTCGGACCACAGATGGTGTCTTCGAGGGTGTGGCCATCGGCGGGGACAGGTAATAGCTGGAATCTTCCACAGTGGAGTTGGCTAGCTGGGCAACTGCATGTTATGTCCCTTACTGGTTGAGCCCTTGGCCCCTAGTGAAGTTATATAAGTCTATTAAATGGGGATTCCTCTTATTTCATCTCAGGGCCAGACATTAGAAACTACAGAGGAATGTGTTCTGAAAGCTGTTTCAGGGTTTGTATGCTAGCTCCGAGTGGGAAGGTAGAGATCAGCAGAGTACAGGGGTTATGAGAGCCAGTTCTGAAACTGTAGCAAACAGGTTCAAATCTCAGTTTCCCAGCAGGGCCTTATGGACAGGTTGATTCCTTTAACCTCCAGCTCCATTGCATACTAAACACATAACTAAATATTCCGCCTCATAAGGTCACTGGAGGACTTAGCAAGGTCTAATAAAATGGCTAACATAGGGCCTTAGCGTTTTTTTTTTTTTTTGTTTTTTTTTTTGGTTTTTCGAGACAGGGTTTCTCTGTGTATGCTTGGCTGTCCTGGACTCACTTTGTAGACCAGGCTGGCCTCGAACTCACAAAGATCCGCCTGCCTCTGCCTCCCAAGTACTGGGATTAAAGGCGTGCGCCACCACCGCCCGGCGGGCCTTAGCGTTTAGTAGATGCTCAGTAGCTGTCTTCGTTAGGGTTTCTATTGCTGCCATGAAACACAAAAAAGCAAGTTGGGGAGGAAAGGGCTTAATTTGGTTTACACGTCCAGATCATAGTCCATCATTGGAGGAAGTCAGGACAGGAACCCAAGCAGGGCAGGAGCTGATGCAGAGGCCATGAGGGCTGCTGCTGACTGACTTGCTCCCCATGGCTTGCTCAGCCTGCTTTCTTATAGAACCCAGGACCATCCCAAGGATGGCACCACCCACAATGGGCTGGGCCCTCCCCTATCAGTCACTAATTAAGAAGATGGCTTACAGCTGGATCTCATGGAGACTTTTTCTCAGCTGAGGCTCCTTCCTCTCTGATGACTAACTTGTATCAAGTTGACACAGAAGCAACCAGTGCAGTAGGTGTTAATAATGGTTATCCTAAGTTACTACTTAGTGGGTCAGCACTAGAGTAACACAGAGCAATGGCTGGCACAGCAAGTCATTAGCCTTTGCTGTGTACTATCACTGTAACTACTGCTGCCGTCTGGCTAGCAACAAGTTACCTTGCCTGTCTCTGTGACTGCCTGACCCATTCAGACAGGATGACTTGCTGAGGGCTGAGTGGTTGGAGGAGGCCCAGTCCCTCCTGATGCTCCTGATGAAAGGCTCAGGTGGAAGCTTTGCAAACGCTGCTGTTAGGCTCGTGGGCTGGTGGTGCACAGGGAAGTCTGCTCAGAAACTCCCTTGGCCTTAACCCTTCTGTAGACTCATATGCCATTAGGAAACAACGATGTTTCCTACAATGATTTGCCAGCCTGGGACATAGCGAATCAGTTATCCATTAAAAGTCTGTTCTGAGCCGGGCGGTGGTGGCGCACGCCTTTAATCCCAGCACTTGGGAGGCAGAGGCAGGCGGATCTTTGTGAGTTCGAGGCCAGCCTGGTCTACAAAGCGAGTCCAGGACAGCCAGAGATATTCAGAGAAACCCTGTCTCGAAAAACCAAAAAAAAAAAAAGTCTGTTCTGCCCCATTTTCCTCGAGAGAAGTAGATTTTTTTTTAAAAGGCTAATTCATATTCACATGAAATGCCATCAGATTCTATTGTTAGTATCAGATATGTGTGTGTGTGTTCATTTTGGCACCGTAGAGACATTTTAAGACTGCCATACATGCCTTTAATCCCAGCACTCTGGAGACAGAGGTAGGAGGATCTTCATGAGTTTAAGGCCAGACTGGTCTACAGAGTGAGTTCCAGGACAACCAAAACTACAGAGACATCCTGTCTCAAAAAACAATAAATGAATGAATGAATAAATAAAAGGCTACCACACAGGTGCTTTCTGCGATATCTACCCCCCAAATGAACTTCTCTGGGGTTACCCTGTCTTGTCTCTTCCCCTCCCCAACTTGTTCTACTTGGTCCTGGCCCCTCCCACCTATCTCCATTAGGCTAGAGCTTCTGAATCTGTCCTGGACATCATACCCACAAACAGTCAAGAGTTCCATATGTGCAGTGGGTGCTTCTCACGTGTGCCCACACCTCCCCAGGCTGTTTCCTGATCCTCTGTCCTCCCTGCTCTCTGCAGGTATCCCGGATCCACATTCATGGATCATGTGCTGCGTTACCAGGACACTCCAGGAGTCAAGATGATTGTAGTTCTTGGGGAGGTGAGTTGTTCTGTTGTTGTTTTGGGGGAAGGGTCCCGTTTTGATTATAAATATAGTCTATGATTTAGGTTTTCAAAAATTCAAGCACTTAGGCACTATATAGCCTTTGGGGGTTTTGGGTTTTTTTGTTTTGTTTTTTGAGATAAGGTTTCTCTGTGTAACAGTACTGGCTATCCTGGTACTCCCTTTGTAGACCAGGCTGGCCTTGAACTCACAGAGATCCACCTGCCTCTGTCTCCCAAGCGCTGGGATTAAAGGCGTGCGCCACTCCGCTCAGCACTATATAACTTAAAGTGATACAGCCTATGAGACTCTGGGTTAAGCGTTGACACTGTTGGCAGTGGGTGCCAGTGATGGTGGACCTCTGTTCCCTCTGGTCACGGTCACCACCTGGTGGGAGGACAGCTGGAGCAGTGAGGGCATCTTTTTTAATCTTGTGTTTTGTCTCTTCCCCTCCCCCAATCTGCTCTACTCACGGATGTGTTTGCCTTCATGTGTCCACACATCTGTGTGCCTGCAGTCAGTGAGGCTGCTGGATCCCCTGGAAATAAACTTAGCGGTGGTTGTGAGCCGCCATGTGCTGAGAACTCCTGGGTCCTCTGGAAGAACTGCAAGTGCTCTGAACTGCTGAGCCATCTCTCTAGCCCCTTCGAGGACATTTTTTTTTTTTTAACTCCAGGAGAGTTCTATAAGCCCATTCTACTTGCTCTTCTGAGAGGGTCAAGAGAACCCTGAATGGTCTTATATTCTGGATTAGTAGGGGGTACCCAGGAACATTCTTCAAACACTATTATCCCCTTGTAAGTTTTTTTTTATTTTTGTATTTTTATTTTATTTATTTTTATTTGGTTTTTCAAGACAGGGTTTCTCTGTGTAACAACCATGGCTGTCCTGGACTTGCTTTGTATACCAGGCTGGCCTCGAACTCAGAGATCCACGTGCCTCTGCCTCCTGAGTGCTGGGATTAAAGGCGTGCACCACCACACCTGTAGGGGTTGATAGATTAATATAAATTAGATTTAGTGAATATCTAGGTGTCTGATATAGTCACTTAATCCAGGGCATGATCAACTTGGCTGTGACCAATTAGCTTTTCAGCTTATGAAGTCACATGAAATGAGGGGAGTCTCTGGACTGAAAAATAAGGTTGAAGCCAGGTGAAACAAGGAAAGACTTTATGACCTGGAATTGTTTTCAACTGCTAAGTGGGCAGAGCCCAAATTAAGCTGAAGTAGGTGGAACAAGGAGCAATCCTATTTAAGGACAAGTGGATGAGCCCGGAGAACTGTGTGCTAAGGGACCCCCAATACTAGAGAGCTCCGATGCTAGCGAGTCCTGCTGAAGAGAGTGCTGGTGAACTGATGGCCTGCCGGATTTCCCTGAGGCAGAAAGAAGCTGGTGAGCAGAGAAAGCCTCAGCAAGACAGCAAAAGGCCAAGGACTAAACCCTGTGGCTCAGCTTTTGCCTAGAGGGGTTTGACCTGTCCAAACAGCGGCCTGAACGGAACTGTGGCTAGCTTTAAAGACTGAGGCAGAGCGGCAGAGTTGCTGATATGAAGGAAATAAGTTGACCTGCAGACGGCTGAGGTCTC
>CAJQZJ010000210.1:689308-706337 GCA_907164525.1 Lophiomys imhausi
ACAGGGTTTCTCTGTGTAGCCCTGGCTGTCCTGGACTCACTTTGTAGACCAGGCTGGCCTCGAACTCGCAAGGATCCACCTGTCTCTGCCTCCCAAGTGCTGGGATTAAAGGCGTGCGCCACCACCGCCCGGCGTAATTTTTTTTTTTAAAGACAGGGTTTCTCCGTGTAGCCCTGGCTGAACTATCTTTGTAGACCAGGCTGGCCTTATACTCAGAGATCCGCCTGCCTCTGCATCCTGAGTGTTGGGATTGAAGGTGTGCGCTACCATGCCCAGTCCTCCCCCCTTATAATTCTTTATGCACTTAGTTTCCACCTGAAAGATTCTTCCTAACTCCAAGTTTGTGTCCCCTGATTTTGTAACCAATTTTTATTTCATGGGATTTATTTTACTTTTTCCCTGTGTTATGTGATCCGTTTTTCCTGCTGTAGGGCTGGTCCTAGGAAGACTTGAAGCAAATTCCATTCACTAACTTGTGGGGTTTTTCTCATCCCCCATTCCTTTGCAGATAGGGGGTACAGAGGAATATAAGATCTGTCGGGGTATCAAAGAGGGCCGCCTCACGAAGCCAGTAGTCTGCTGGTGCATCGGGACCTGTGCCACCATGTTCTCCTCTGAGGTATGAGTGGAACAGGCCATCATTGAGTAGGAAATGAGGTTGCAGAAGAGGGTATCTGAGGTGAACCATGGATCATCCATGTTAAGCTGCTAATTTGTTCAGTCAGCCTGTACCGCTGGCTTTGTGACTGCAAAGCTGAGCCCAAGTACTGCCTGCCAAGAGTTTATCTCACCAGAAATTAATCTCATTGAATGGAATCTCACATTCATCAGCAGGTAAGGCCTACATGAGGCACTGAATTCTGACACAAGAGAGGATGAGGAGGGAGAAGATATAGCTTGGGCTTCGCCTGGAAGATCACATTAGGGACACCCAGTGGGGAACAGTGGAGAGGGAACTGTCCCTGATGTGCTGAGATGACATGCTGGGCTTGTGAGAAATACCAAGTGGATAAAAGTGCCTCTGTCAGCCCTGACCACCTGAGGCAGTCCCCAGAATCCACACAGTGGGAGGAGAGAACCAACTCCTGCACGTTGTTCTCTGACTGCCACATTCTCACTGTGGCACTTGTATGCCTGACCCAAAGTAAACAGACTGACTGCCACATTCTCACTGTGGCACTTGTATGCCTGACCCAAAGTAAACAGACGTGCTGTGCATAAATCCGTCTCTTAGAGGGCTGAGAATGGGGATGATGAGTCTGGGCTGATAGATGTTTACTGAGCTTCTGAGTTGCAGAATCAGACTTCATTGTTTGGGTTGCAGCTTCAGACAATCCTCTATTGTGAAGATGGCGCAATCACATGATAAAAATAAAACAGGATAGAAACCATTTGTCAGGCAGGTGTGGTGGTGCACACCTTCAATCACAGCAGGTTTGAATTCAAGGCCACCCTGTTCTACATAGTGGGTTCCAAGACAGGCCAAGTCTCAAGGAAGCAATACAGTTTGTCGACCAAATCACTCATCATCTATGTGGAACAGCCTGTGGTTTCCTTGATGTTGTGTGTTTTGTGAAGGCTTGCCCTCCAGGCATCCTACGGCCATGCTGCTTTTTTGGTGGAGGTGGGTAATAGAACCCAGGGCCTCCCTTACTGGCCAGTGCTTTATCGCTCATTGAGCTACCTCCCCACTCCAGCAGTAAAGCTCTTTATCTATAAATATTTTCCTGCCCACCTCAAAATGGCTTTGGAGTTGCACATCTTTGAAGGAGCAGCTCCATTGCTGCACATCCTGTGGACCCAAACACAAGGATGCCTCAGAGGATGTGCACTAGGATAGTCCCTGCAGCGTAGAAATGGTGAAAGGTGGAAGTAACCAGTGTGCATTGGGAGGAGAAGGTCATCATGTATACCTATGAACTGGGAGGATATAGTCATGTATAGCTATGTACTGGAAAACCAGGCAAGCCTGAGTCAGTGACAAAGAGCTTCACTATAAAAGGAACTTGAGCAATTATTCTTAGGGCAGGGCATTATGAAAGCTTCAAATACGATTTATTTTGTGGATGTGAATTATGTACAATCTCCCCCCCCCCACCCAAGTAAATCAAAGGAGATAGGATGATCCAGAATTCTGCCCACCCTTCAGAGGTGACTGGCACAGGTTAGATCTTTGTGTGCTGTGACCTGGAAAGACAGTTAGTGCATCTGTACCTCCACTTACAGAGCTGTTAAATTGGCGTTTTGGATGATGATTTAAATGAAAGTGGCTGTAACTGGGCATGAAGACACTTGGAGGCAGAGACAGGAGGATCACAAATTCAAGGCTAATATGGGTTACATGGTGAAAAAGCAAAATAAGGGGCTGGATAGATGGTTCAGTGGTTAAGAGCACTGGCTGCTCTTCCAAAGGACCCAGGTTCAAATCCCAGCACCCACATGATAGTTCACAGCTGTCTGCATTTGCCGGACATGGTATCACATGCCTTTAATCCCAGCACTCGGGAGGCAGAGGCAGACGGATCTCTATGAGTCCCAGGCCAGCCTGGTCTCCAAAGCGAGTCCAGAACAGCCAGGGCTGTTACACAGAGAAACCCTGTCTTGAAAAATAACAACAGCCGGGCGGTGGTGGCGCACGCCTTTAATCCCAGCACTTGGGAGGCAGAGGCAGGCGGATCTTTGTGAGTTCGAGGCCAGCCTGGTCTACAAAGCGAGTCCAGGACAGCCAGAGATATTCAGAGAAACCCTGTCTCGAAAAACAAAAAACAAAAAACAAAACAAAAAAACAAAAAAAAACAACAAAAAAAAAAAAGGAAGGAAAACAAAAGCTGAGGAGTCAGCTCAGTCAATACACAAGCATGGGAAACTGAGTCTGGGCCCAGCACCTGCATAAAATCTGGATACACGTACATGCCTGTAATCCCAGAGTGCTGATGTGGAGACAGGCTGACCCCTGGGGCTCACTGGTCAGCTAGTCTAGGTTAATCAGTGATCTCTAGGTTCAGTGAGAGCTGCTGTCTTAGGCGGAGAGTGATTAAGGCAGATATCCATTATCAACCTGGCCTCCATGTGGACATGCGCACATACACACACACCACAAAGCCAAAACAGAAGGACTGTGAAGGTCTGATTTTTCCAGACGCTTACCTGTGAAACTCCTTCTAGTTCTCCTTTTCCTAGGCACCTTCCTCTCAGACCTTTCCTCACAAAAGAATTCCACTTCTCTGTTGTCTCTCTGCCTGCTTTTCATTCTATCTGCCTACCCAACCATGCCAAGAATTCCTCCAGGGGTCAGTACCTCACGTTTTGGATCTGGCCTACAGGACTTTGTTTGTTTGTTTAGGTTTTAGAATCAAGAGTTTCTCTGTGTAACAGCCCTGGCTGTCCTGGACTCATTCTGTAAACCAGGCTAGCCTTGAACTCAGAGATCTGCCTGCCTCTGCTTCCCAAGTGCTGTGATTAAAGGTGTGCACCACGGCCCAGCCACCTAGCTTAAAATTAAAAATTTAAATTCCTGTATGAATACTGCAAGGATATACAAATACCAACTAGTACAGTGACTATCCAGCTAGAAGCTGATCTTGAATTATTTATTTATATGTACATTGATGTTTTGCATGCATGTAAGTCTGAGGGTGTTGGATCCCTTGGAACAGGAGTTCCACATTATGAGCTGCCATGTGGATGCTGGGAATTGAACCCACGTCCTTTGGAAGAGCAGCCAGTGCTCTTAACTGCTGAGTCATCTCTCCAGCCCTTGATCTTGTATTCCTCTCTTCCTTCCTTCCTTTTTTTTTTTTAAGGTGTTTCAAGACAGGATTTCTCTGTGTAGCAGCCCTGGCTATCCTGGAACTTACTCTGTAGACCAGGCTGGCCTTGCAATCACAGACATCTGCCTCCCGAGTTCTGTGATTAAAGGCATGTGCCACCATGCCTGGCCATTCTTGAATTTTTGAGCACATCAGTTTCTTAATTTCAGAGAGAGGAGAGTGAAGAATGTCCACTAATTGGCACACTGGAAGCAGTTACTGGAAGGAAGAGCTGGAAACAGGTTGGAAAGAACACTGACTGTTCTTCCAGAGGCCCCAGCTATGTGACAGCTCATATAGTCCTCTCTAACTCCAGTTTCAGGGGACATGCTGTCCTCTTCTGGCCACTGCCTGCACACTGTGCACATACATACCTCCAGGTTAAATATTCATATGCATAAAATGAATCTTTAAAAAGCTAGAGATAGGCCTTGTAAAGTGACACTTCTACAAGTGTGACCTCAAAACACAGGTCTTCGAAGTAAAACCTAGCCCATCGGAGAGAGAGGCCACTTTAAGTCAGGGAAATGCTGTGTATTCTTTTTCCCCTTTAGAAGCTTGTGTTTTAGTTTTAAGAAATCCCAGAGTGGCTGGGCGGTGGTGGTGCACGCCTTTAATCCCAGCACTTGGGAGGCAGAGGCAGGCGGATCTCTGTGAGTTCGAGGCCAGCCTGGTCTACAGAGTGAGTCCAGGACAGCTAGGGCTACACAGAGAAACCCTGTCTCGAAAAAAATCAAAACAAAACAAAAAAAAGAGTTTTGTACAAGGTGTTTCATTAATTTGTTTACCCAGTTGCTTGACTCCCACCTAGCTCTTTAAAACAAATTTTTAAATTACATTTAGTGTGTGGGTGTGACACATATGTAGGGGTCAGAGTACAAACTTGGGGGAGTCAGTTCTTTCTCTCCTCTGTTGTAGGCTTGGCAGCAGGCACTTTGCTCACTGAGCCTTCTCACAAGCCCCTAGTGAACTATTTGATGGGTTTTCTCTTCCCTTGAGTCCTTGCTTCATTGGATATATACCTTACTCCAACCCACGGTTAGAAAAAAGTGGCTGCTAATTGTTGCTATAGGGATGTAAGCCTAGTAATGTAAAATTTTTCAGACAGCTTAAGACGTTTGCTTTCATATGAACTCTCCTGAGCTCAAGGCTGTAACTGTACTCTTTGCTTGTAGCTAAGAATTAGCCCTCCTCCTGATCCTTCTTCCCTGGGCATGGGTATACCACACACGGCTCATATGAAGATGGTGATCTTGGAGTTGGATTGACAGCTTTGTATCCTCACCTTAGTATACACTGTGTGTGACCTCGAGGAAGCTAGCTTTTCCTTGCCTCAGGTTCCACGTCTGTGACATGGGAGTTGCCTGTCCTACCTATTCAGGAGTTGCCTGTCCTACCTATTCAGTTAGCACACTAAAAGCTTGAATGAAGGAACATCTGTGAAGCTTTTGGCACAGGCCAGCCTGTGATCGATGCTAATATTTCTCAGGATCTGTTGCTCTTCCCTGGAGGAAGGAGCAACAAGCCTAGTAAAGCTGCTGTCTTTTGCTTTCCAGGTCCAGTTCGGCCATGCTGGAGCTTGTGCCAACCAGGCTTCTGAAACTGCAGTAGCCAAGAACCAGGCCTTGAAGGAGGCTGGGGTGTTTGTACCCCGAAGCTTTGATGAGCTTGGAGAGATCATTCAGTAAGGAGTGGGCAGGATGTGCTCTCTCCACCCATTCCTGATCGCTGCTGAGGACATCAGTCCCTCCAACACATGGGGCCCCATAGACTCTTAGTTCCTCTTTTGCTCTAATGTACTATAGGGAAAACCATCTTTTTCTTGGCTTTGCTTTATTTTAGTTTTAAGAGCATCAAATCAAGGCTAATCAGGCTGGTGTTAAAACTCATTTGGTTTATGGGGCGACCTGCTTTGCTGTTTGTTGGTGGCTACAGTGACTTGGACATGTTTAGAAAGTGTCATCCTAGCCATGTGGTGGTAGTACATACCTTTAATCCCAGCAGAGCCAGGCCCATCTCTGAGTTCAAGGCCAGCCTGGTCTATAGAGTGAGTTCAAGGACAACTAGGGCTACACAGAGAAATCCTGTCTCAAAAAAAAAAAAAAAAACTGGGCGTGGTGGCATGTCAACGTAACTTTAAACTGTTCATTAATATCTCTAAACACCTTCCAACCAACCAACCCTAGGCACTTAGAAAAGATACTAAAACATCCTCCGGTACAGGTCCTTGAGGGCCACTGGTCAAGAGTCCATCCAAATAAGCAGACCCAGGGAACACAGCAATAAGCAGCTACTGCAGTGGACATCCAGCTCTTGGTAGCCGCCTCACCCCCACTTGGGGTTGGCCTTCTTTGTCCCAGTGGCCTTGGTGCAGGCAGTTGCCGCCCCCTCACTTGGCACCACAGTCTCTGAGCAGCTCTTGCACTGCAGTCCGAGGACAGCCTCTGCTGGCTGTTTCCAAGCAAGGCATTTCACCTCGGCTATGCCCAACCTGTGCTCCATCCAGCTGTGGAGAAGCAAGGGGGAGCAGAAAGCCTTTGTTTCCTTTGTCTATGCTGTCTGTAATTATGCATCAGGCTGTTTTCTCATTGACCAGCCTTATGCCCTCACCACAAGGTGCACGAGCTCTCCCAGGTGTTCCCCACAGCTGCACTTTAGGCTGATTTCACACAACGATTTTATGAGTGTGTTTTTCAGAAGTCCTTACATATTCATTCAACATTACTGTGTTTCCAAAGAAATCCAAGCTTCCACTGCAGTGGTGCACCTCTTTAATCCCAGCCCCCCAGAGGCAGAGGTGGGCGGATCTCTGAGTTCCAGGACAGCCACTACTGTTACATGAAGAAACTCTGTCTCGAAAAACTAAAAAAGAGAAAAAAGACAGAAAGTATCCTCTTGAGTGTATTGAGCATCACTTCTAATCAATAGAGTTCTCTTTCTCCCTCTCGAACCTGCCTTGGCTGCTCTTGTCTCTCTTCCTATGGTCCCCAGATGCAGCCTGCTATGAAGCCTCATCCAGAGAAGGGCAGTTTGCCACAATTTGTTTTCATTTAGTTCTTGGGATCTGCTAGTGGTAGAGCACTGACAGCTGGAGAAGCCTGTAGTGTTTGGGTGAGAGCTTAGAATAGCAGTATCTATACAAACAATAACATCTCCTGCCTGTCCCTGTCCCTTAGGTCTGTGTATGAAGATCTTGTGACCAAAGGAGCCATCATACCTGCTCAGGAAGTGCCTCCTCCAACAGTGCCCATGGACTACTCTTGGGCGAGGGTAAGTGGCATTGGTGTCCCTTGGAGGGATGGCGAAGGTAGATTTTTGGGGTTTCCTTCCTTCTTTCCTTTCTTGCTTCCTTGTTTTCTTTTGGTTTTTTTGAAACAGGGTTTCTCTGTGTAACAGCCCTGGCTGTCCTAGAACTCACTCGGTAGACCAGGCTGGCCTCGAACTCACAGAGATCCGCCTGCCTCTACCTCCTGAGTGCTGGGATAAAAGGCATGTGCCACCACACCCTGCTAAGGTAGTGAATTTTAAAGTGCTGTGACCTTTTGGAAACCAGGCCCCTTCCAACTACTTAGAGCAACTGTGGCAAGCTTATCCAAAGGGCTCAGAAGCCTCTCTGATTATGCTTGGGTCCTGTGCGCTGCATGCTAGAACTATCCGCAGTTTTATTTCCAGGTCAAGTGACAGAATGGACAACACAGCCCTGCATGTCTTTTACCTGATCTTAAGAGGAGTCAGCTTCTGGTGCTAGCAGTCAGCAGCACCCAGGAGGTAGAGGCAGGGGGATCAGAAGCTCATGGTCATCTCTGGCTACATTGAATTCTGAGGCCAGTCTGGGATTCATGAGACCTGTCTCAAAAAAAGGAAAGTGTTCGTGCCTCACGGCCCAGGATTTTCAATCTCATTTAGAAAGCTACTTCTAAGAAATGCCTTCCTAGAACATACAAAGGAATATATTTAAGAATTTTATTTAGTTGATGTTTATCATGGGAGATTATCAAAGGATAACTATGACGAGGTACCACATAACAGTTAAAAGGAATTAAAACTACATTGTACATGTACACACATTAGTAGAGCTCAGATCCATTAAATAAAAGGCATATTACGGGTGGGCTTGCTAACTAATCTTGATGGTCCTGAAACTTGCTGTGTAGAGCCAGCTGTCCTTGAACTCAGTGATCCACCAGCCTCTGCCTCCAAAGTGTTAAGATTAAAGATGTGCACCACTATGCCTGGCCTCTACTTTTTTTGTTTGTTTGTTTTAGGTTAGTTTGGTTTGGTTTCTCTGGGTAGCCCTGGCTGTCCTGGAATTCACTCTGTAGAACAGGCTGGCCTTGAACCCAGATACCTACCTGCCTGCCTCTGCAGAGTGCAGATTGAAGACGACTGTCACTAAGCCTTGCTAGCCTCCACTCTTTTTTTTTTTTTTTTTAAGGTTTTTAGAGACAGGGTTTCTCTGTGTATCCTTGACTGTCCTGGACTCCCCTTGTAGACCAGGCTGGCCTTGAACTCAGAGATCCACCTGCCTCTGCCCCCCGAGTGCTGGGATTAAAGGCATGTGCTGCCATGGCAGGCTAGCCTCCACTCTTAAAAAGAGTTTGTCTCGATAATTATTACTGCTTGGCCCTCAAAATGGCCAAGACATTCCTGGGACGTTTTTGTTCTGAGAGCACAGACAGGACAAGTCTCTGATGGGCACCATAATCCTATGTCTCTTTGTACCTCTGTTCAGGAGCTGGGTTTGATTCGAAAGCCTGCCTCATTCATGACCAGCATCTGTGATGAGCGAGGACAGGAGCTCATTTATGCCGGCATGCCCATCACTGAGGTCTTCAAGGAAGAGATGGGCATCGGTGGCGTCCTCGGCCTCCTCTGGTTCCAGAGAAGGTGAGGCTCGAGTGGCAGGGGTGGTAGGCACTGGGCTCAAAGTCCAAGGCCTTGCCCTGACACAGGAGTTGGGGTGAACAGACTGAGGAGTCATCAGTCATGTGGCCACAGGCCAACAAGAAGGACAGAAAAAGTCCCTGTAAACCAAGAGAATGAAGAGGAGTGGCCTCAGGAGAGGTCTTGGGAATGGTTAAAGAAATGGGGACAGTCATGGCAATCTCAAGATGAGCAAGGGATGTGGACAGATGACAGTTATGGTAACCTCAAGATGAGCAGGGGATGTGGGCAGATGTGATCTTTACCAGTGGCGCCAGTGAGGCTGCAGAGTAGAGCAGCCGGTTGTGCATTATTTTCTCTCATTGGTCTGAATTGTAGATGCTTGTGTTTCCCATCACGCGTATGGCTAGTCTTTCCTGAGGCTGACAGCTGGGCAGGGCAGCAGGTGTTTGCTTACACAGCACTGGGCGGATCTCCATGTGAAAGCCTTGGGTTCTGTCTTGCCTTTGCCTGTAGAGATGCTTCGGTCATGATCTAGGATGTAGAACACAGGTTTCTCCGTGTGCTTTTGCCTCCCCAGCCTCTTGAACATTAGTGGGGATGTTGCATACACTCTGGGATGTGTGATGTGTGGGGCAGTGGCCACATCTCCCCTTTGGGAGCAGGGATGTGGATAGACATAGCCACAGGTACATACCAAATCCCGGCGCAGGCATCTTGTAGCTGGTGACCCTTTTTACCCACTTTTTTTTTCTTTTTTGGATTTTTTTTTATTTTTTTTTTTTAAGATTATTTATTTATTGTATATACAGTGTTCTGCCGGCATGTACACATTCACTCCAGAAGAGGGCACCAGATCTCATTGTAGATGGTTGTGAGCCACCATGTGGTTGCTGGGAATTGAACTCAGGACCTTTGGAAGAACAACCAGTGTTCTTAACCTCTGAGCCATCTCTCCAGCCCCACCCACTTTTTTTTTTTTTTTTTTTTTTAGTTTTTTACTTTTCTTTCATTGTTTTTTGAGACAGGATCTCATTATGTAGACAAGGCTGACCTCAAACTCATCCCTCTGCCTCTGCCTCCCATGTGTGCTGGGATTAAAGGCTTGTACCACCACTGCCTAGCTGAGCAAAATTCATGGGACTTTTTTTATTTTGGGACAGAGTTTCTCTGTGTAGCCCTGGCTTTCCTGGAACTTGCTCTGTAGACCATGCTGGCCTCGAACTCACTTACAGAGCTGCAAAAAGTCCAACATTTTGACATGATATAATGCAAAGATGCACTTGTTAATATTTACACACTTGAGTGATGGTGGAAAGAAAATATTACATATTTCTCTTTTGCATATTTGAAAGTATATATGTCTTTTTTATTTTAAGATTTTTTTTTATGTGTATCAATGTTTTTCCTGCATGTCTGTTGTCTGTGTGGGGGTGTTTGGAACCCCTGGAACTGGAGTTACAGACAGCTGTGAGCTGCCATGTGGGTGCTGGAAGTTGAATTTGGGTCCTCTGGGAAAGCAGCCAGTGCTCTTAGCCACTGGCCCATCTCTCCAGCCCCTTATATATGTCTATTAGGAGGAGAACGTTCTTTGTGTGTATAGTGGAAACAGTTAATGTTCCATGGCCTCAAGTCAGAGCCAAGGTGTTTCAGGCAGCGTTTGTTGGTCTTGTACTATAGCATGCGTAGAGCATTGTGCTGTTGTACACAACATGTGACCTGCACAGTTGTGTGTATTATGTTTTCAGAACGACAGCTGTAATGAAGTCACGTGGCACCACATGGGAAGCATTGCAGACTCATTACAGTTTGATTCTTGAGTTAACTTTGGGTCATTGCACATTCAGCAACTTTTTATGGACAGGAGAGAGGCTCAGTTGTTAACATCATGTTCTGCAGTGTTTAATAACTGCGGCATTGTGCAGGAATCAAGAAAGGTTTGACTTGGAATTAGCAATAGTATCAGTCTATGGAAGAAAGTGTGCTCTTATCATTGTAACTCCTAGACTTTGTTCCAACTCTTCTCCCTGAGCCTCTGTGTGCCCTCCTCTAGGTTGCCCAAGTATTCCTGCCAGTTCATTGAGATGTGTCTGATGGTGACAGCTGACCATGGGCCGGCTGTCTCTGGGGCCCACAACACCATCATCTGTGCCCGGGCTGGGAAGGACCTGGTCTCCAGCCTCACGTCAGGGCTGCTCACCATCGTAAGTCTGCCCTTTCTAGGAGGCAGCAGCTTTGGCATCATGCTGCCTAGATGCAGCAGGCTCCTATGGGCCCTAGGTATAAAACCCCAGGCCAGATGCTGCTCAGGGTATCCTGGGTTGATTTGCAGGGCTGGGAAAACCATCACACTCAGGGCAGTGCGGGTTTGTTTCTTCTACAGGGAGATCGGTTTGGGGGTGCCTTGGATGCAGCAGCGAAGATGTTCAGTAAAGCATTTGACAGTGGCATTATTCCCATGGAGTTTGTGAACAAGATGAAGAAGGAAGGAAAACTGATCATGGGCATTGGCCACCGAGTGAAATCGGTAAATTGTTGCTCCCGATAACAGGTTTCTATGGAATGAGTGGTGACAAGAGGTTGTCAATTGAGTTAGAAACATTTGGGCCTGGAGAGATGCTTCATAGTTAAGAGTATTTGATGTTCTTAAAGAGGACCTGGGTTTGGTTCCCAGCACCCATAGTTTTACTTCCAAGGAACCCAACACCCTCCTGGATTGTGGACTCCAGGAAACAGGTGGTACACACACATACATGCAGGTAAAACATAAACCTCCAAAAAAAAAAAAAAATTCAAGCTCTTGACTCCCAGTATGCTGCACTTGGGATTTTTTTGTAGACAGATGCCAAATGCAGGGTGACTTTTTCTCGGTCATACTACAGATTCATGGCTCTAAGAGTTATCAGTTCTTTTCAGCTTCAGTTTTCCAAATGAACTTGCAGCAGAAAGAGCTAAGATCACAAAGATTACTTTTTTTTTTTTTTTTTTTTTTTTTTGGTTTTTCGAGACAGGGTTTCTCTGAATATCTCTGGCTGTCCTGGACTCGCTTTGTAGACCAGGCTGGCCTCGAACTCACAAAGATCCGCCTGCCTCTGCCTCCCAAGGGCTGGGATTAAAGGCGTGCGCCACCACCGCCCGGCGCAAAGATTACTTTCTACCAGACAGCACTTCCTGATTCACAAATCTCAGAGGCCTATAGCAGCCATGCTGTGTCGGCCGTGGGTTGCCCGTGGCTGTTCTGTCTGCAGTGTATACAGCCTGTGAGTCCGCTCTCCCCTTCCACCATCAGGCTAGATAGAACTCAGGTTGTCAGGCTCTGTGGCAGGTGCTTTAACCCGCTGATCCATCACTGGCCCCTTATTAACATTGCACTAGCCGAAGCAAGTCAGACAGTTAAACTTGACATACATGGTACAGAGTGGTAGTAAGACTGAGGCCAGTGCAGTTGGGACAGACCCATGGGGCGGGACGGAGTGTTGTAAACAGTTAGTGTGTGAGGATGACCGTCACTTAAATGTCCTGACAGCATGTCCTTTCAGGTTACTGGTGTTAGATCTAGGGAATGTCTGAGTCTTCTCACTCACCGCTGTCAGCCATGGGGTCTCTATCTTAGGGGTTCTCCTCCTCCTCTATTTCTGCCTTGGCTGTCTTGAAACTCCCTATGTAGACTGGGATGGCCTCAAACTCATGGAGACCCTCCTGTCTCTGCCTTCCAAGTCTTGGAATGCCCCACTACACCCAACTTAGTTAGGATTTGCTGTGATAAAAATACCCTGATCAGAAGCAACTTGGGAGCCAGGCAGTGGTGCCGCACAACTTAAATCCCAGCACTCATGAGGCAGAGGCCGGTGGATCTTTGTGAGTTTGAAGCCAGCCTGGTCTACAAGGTGAGTCCAGGACAGCCAAGGCTACACAGAGAAACCCTGTCTCAAAAAAAACACCTTGGGGAGGGAAAGGGTTTATCTCATCTCACAACCATTAGGTCAAAGTCCATCACTGAGGAAGGTCATGGCCCTAACTCAAGGCAGGGACTGAAGCAGGGGCCATGGAAGAACACTGTTTAGTGACTTCCTCCCTGGTGGCGGAGTCAACCAGCTTTCCTACACAACCCAAGACCACCAAGTGACTCACCTACAGTGAGCTGGGCCTTCCACATCAATCATCAATCAAGAAAATGCTCCCACAAAATTGCATACAGCCCATTCTGAAAGAGGCATTTTCTCATTTGGGGTTTTTCTTCCCAAACAACTCTAGCTTACTGACAAGACAACCAGGACAATAGGACAGCCTTTTAACAGATGGCTGACTTCATTTGTCACAGTTCTGGGTTTTTCCAAAGTTTTGGGGTCCATTGCTGCCCTGTTCTCAGAATGTGCACAACTTTTTTTGTAGCTTCACTTGATGACAGAGCTGGACGGCAGCCTGGCTTGTGGCCAGAACCTAAAACAGGGTAGAGAATGGCTGCACCCAGCCCCCTCTCTTAACACCACAGACATTGGCTAACTTCCTAAACATGAGGGGGCTCAATTCCTTTCTTGTGTAAAAAGGTCACTACAGAGGCTGTTTTGAGGTTCAAGTGAGACATGAGAGGGCTTAGGGGTGCACAGCTTGGGTTTCCACACTGGCTCCCGGGTAAGATAGGTGCAACTCTTGTGACACAGCACAAGTATGTCCGCTGATTGCTGTGTTTGAATGGTGTTTCTGTAACTGGGTCTTTTTAGATAAACAACCCAGACATGCGAGTGCAGATCCTCAAAGACTTTGTCAAACAGCACTTCCCTGCCACCCCACTGCTTGATTATGCATTGGAAGTGGAGAAGATCACCACCTCAAAGGTAAGGAAGGGAGGGGTCCCCTCAGTGAGTGTGTTTTGGGATGACTTTTTGTTTTGTTTTGCTTTTGAGACTGGGCTCCTGTAGTACAGACTGGCTTTGAGCTTTGAAGTCATTATAGAGGATGCTGTCTGTCTTCCACACCCTGGCCAGATAGGATTTTTTTTTTTCTTGCTTTTTGTTTTGTTTTTCTTTTCTCTTTCCTTTTTTTTTTTTTTTTTTTTGTTGGTTTTTTGAGACAAGGTTTCTCTATGTAACAGAGCCCTGGCTGTCCTGGACTCATTTTGTAGACCAGGCTAGCCTTAAACTCACAGAGATTCACCTGCCTCTGCCTCCCTGGTGCTGGGACTAAAGGGATGTGCCACCACGCCCAGCCCAGAGAAGATATTTTAAAATGGTGTCAAAGCCAGGCAGTGCTGGCACACGCCTTTGATCCCAGGGCCTGGGAGGCAGAGGCAAGTGGATCTCTGAGTTCAAGGCCAGCCTGGTCTACAGAGTGAGTTCCAGGACAGCGAAGGCCTCACAGAGAAACTCTTTCTCATAAATGAATGAATGAATGAACGAATGAATGAATGAATAAATGAATAAATAAATAACTCTTCCCGTCTTTCTCTTAGGCTTTGCCTCTCATCCCTTTCCTTCCTTCCTTCCCCCCTTCCCTCCCTCCCTCTCCATGGCCCTGCCCTTAACTTCCTACCTTAATAAACCTTATACCAGAAAATAAATAAATAAATAAATAAATGGTGTCACAATTCATAGTCATCATGTTCACAGCTTCTCATTGTTGTGACAAGTGCCTGGCAGAAGCACATCAAGGGGAGGATTGATGTGTTGGCTTCTGGAAGTTCCAGGCTGGAGTGGCAGGAAAGGCCTGCAGGACAGAGTGGCTCATGCCATCCCAGCTAGCTTTCTCCTTCCCATGCATTTGGGCTCCTACCTTGGAAAATAGCACTTCCCACACTCACAGCAGGTCTCCTCTTACTGGATCCTCTCTGAAAAGTTCTCACTGACACACCCAGCCATGACATTAACCACTGTAGTAGTAATAGAAGTAACTAACAGAGGAGACATCAGGAAAAAAAAAAAAAAAGAAATGATAAACTTTGAAATTTTTGCCTTCCCAGAAGCCAAATCTTATCCTGAATGTGGATGGTTTCATCGGCGTTGCGTTTGTGGACATGCTTCGAAACTGTGGCTCCTTCACCCGGTGAGTGGCCTGGCTTCTGCTCCAGCATTGGTTGATTTTTGTTGCTGTCTCCTCCCAACTGTGAGATGACTTAGAAAGTATGGCGAGACATAAGGAAAAGAGTAAAAGTTGCCTGTAGCCCTGCTGCCCTTAGCATCCCACTTTTCCACTTTGGAACTATAGAATGCTCGCTAGGCAGAAGTAGTGCTGTCTCTTAGGAAGATGGTCACTTCAGTCACCTTAAAAGTACAAGTTGTGTGTGTCTTTCAGGGAGGAGGCGGATGAATATGTTGACATTGGAGCCCTCAATGGCATCTTTGTGCTAGGACGGAGTATGGGCTTCATTGGTGAGTTGGCTGTTGCTTTAAGGATTTTGGTTTTTGCTATGCTACTTCCCCTGAGGGTAAACTTGTGCCACAGATGTCACATTCATCACCGTCATTCTTTTTTGAAGTTATTGTTGAGGAGGAGGGCATGTCGTGGTATACATGTGGAGGTCTATGTCATCATTCTTAATCCTTACTTAACTTTTCTCGTTATCTTTATCTATGTTCCTTTTATTACTGGGAGTAGTTTCCATTACTAGCTAAGAAAAGTAGATTCAGGCTGGAGAGATGGCTCAGCGTTAAGAGCACTGGCTGTTCTTCTAAAGGACCCGGGTTCAAATCCCAGCACCCACGTGGCAATTCACAGCTGTCAGTAATTGCCAGGTGTGGTAGTGCACGCCTTTAATCCCAGCACTTGCGAGGCAGAGGCAGGAGGATCTCTGTGAGTTCAAGGCCAGCCTGGTCTACAGAGTGAGTCCAGGACAGTCAGAGATACACAGAGAAACCCTGTCTCAAAAAACTAAAAAAAAAAAAAAAAAGTAGATTCAGTCTTTTTGTTGTTGTTTTTATTTGTTTTGTTTTTCAAGACAGGTTTCTCTGTGTAACAGTACTGACTGCCCTAAAACTAGACCAGACTGACCTGAAACTCACAGAGCTCTGCCTGCCTCTGCCTCCTAAGTGCTAGGATTAAAGGCGTGGACCACCATGCCAGGCAGTAGATTCAAACTTAACAGTTCCCTTTTGTCTACCTATGGAGTGGATCTGGAATTTTTGTCCTGTTTTGGTGGGTGTTTTGTTTTATGGGTTTGTTATCTACCCCCACTGTACCCTTTTGTGTTCTGTGCTGAGGGTTAAATCCTGGGAGGGCCTCATGCCTGCTAGGCAAGCACCCTACGTTCCAGGCCTAGTGTCTACATTTTGTGTGTCAGGAAGATTTCCCTCCCATCCTCTGCCCTTCGCCATGCTGGTGAAACTAATGAAGGATGCATTGACTCCATTTTAGGGCACTACCTTGACCAGAAGAGGCTGAAGCAAGGGCTGTATCGTCACCCATGGGATGACATTTCCTATGTTCTTCCGGAACACATGAGCATGTAACTGAGCCAGGAACCCTACTGTAGTAAACAGAAGACAAACACTCCCTCCTGGGTAATAGCAGACAGGCAGCTGGAAGCAGAGTTCATTATAGGCAGGCTGAGTCTGGAGCCGGAATAGCCACTGATGTACAGGTGCGAAAGACCAGCACCCGCAGGCTAGCACCACTCAGTCCATAGAAAGATGCTTAGTTATATATATATAAGCATAAATATTTAAAACCAAG
Organism: Lophiomys imhausi; assembly: GCA_907164525.1. Lineage (NCBI taxonomy): Eukaryota > Metazoa > Chordata > Mammalia > Rodentia > Muridae > Lophiomys > Lophiomys imhausi. The sequence goes on from CAJQZJ010000210.1 coordinate 705,667, forward strand.
CCAATACTTGTGACATTTGCTCTACCTGCTGTATCTGTTATATGGAAGAATCTAAGCACTGTCAGAATAATGTTCTTCTAGGGCCTTATGATGTTGCTTTCTTTTTTTAAACTAGTTAAAAAATTACTTTTCCTCTAGAGGAAGGGAACACAACTTTTTTTGAGACTTCAAGATACTGTCTGTCGATAGGACCCACTGACATCTGGCATCCCACATCCCGTTCATCTTCACACAACATGAAGAGCAGTGTATTAATCTGATTTTTTAAGATCTTTTTTTCTATGTTATGTGTTAAGGGTTCATTTAGCATCCCACTGAACTGCTCTGTTTTACAGATCAATGTCTACTTATGTCAAGGGGAGGAAGGTTGGGACCATTGCATTCTTAGCCATTGTCACACATATGTGGAATAGTAACTTAAATGTAAAGTTGTAACATACAAGTGTTTAAAATGGAAATGCAAAGCAAAAAGCTGTGAAATGTCTTGTATCTTATGTTCTGTGTGTTTATGCAGCTGATTTGTCTGTTACTGAAGTGTGGGTCCAAAGACTCATATAGCTGTTTTGCATCTGTAACCCACAAAGATTCTGGGCAGCTGCCACCTCAGTCTCTTCTCTGTATTATCATGTTTGGTTTAAATAAACTATATAGTAACAATGACATAGTGCTGT
>CAJQZJ010000210.1:713650-728066 GCA_907164525.1 Lophiomys imhausi
AGCAGATCTTTGAGTTTTAGTCTAGCCCAGTCTACATATCTAGGTCAGTCAGGGATACATAATGAGATCTTGTCCCACCTCCTTACACTTCAAAAAAGATGTTGAAAAATAGGGGCTTCAGAGATGACCCAGCTGTGACTAAAATGCCTGCGCTGCAAGCATGAGGGTTTGACTTCAGTTGTTTTTGTTTTGTTTTGGTTTTTCAAGACAGGGTTTCTCTGTGTATCTTTGGCTGTCCTTGAACTCACAGAGATCCACCTGCCTCTGCTTTCTGAGTGCTGGGATTAAAGGCATGCACCACCACGCCCCGCTTGACTTCAGTTCTTTAAAAGCTGGACATGGTGGTACATTCTTGTAAGCCCAGCCTTGGGGAGAGGACAGAGGCAGACTGATCCCTGAAGTTCATTGGCCCGCCACTCTAGCCCAGTGGATAAGGTTCAGTGAGAGACTGTGTCTGAAAAAACTAAAGTGGAGGTGCTGGAGAGGCAGGCAGTACAGTGCTTAAGAGCACTTGCTGCTTTTGCAGATCTTTAAAAATGTTTAGACCAGAAAGGACAGACACCTGATGTCAAAGCCTTGTTCCTCCCTCTAAATTCCTACTCAGATACACAAAAGATATGGAAAATTAAAGAACGGAATGAGAGGAAGTTCAGTATATTTGGTCAAAATGCCTGGATAAGTGTTTGAAGAACATTGGATCTTCCCTGAAGTTATGAAGGATATCACAAGGAGAAATAGTGTAACAAATAGGGACGCTTCCAGGGCTGGATGGAGAGTTGGCTCAGATATTAGGAGGAGAGTTGGCTGTTCTTTCAGGGGACCTGTTTTCAATTCCCAGAACCCACATGGTGATTTACAACCACCTGTAACTCCAGTTTGGGGGTCTAGCTCCCTCTTCTGATGTTTGCAGTAGGCACACATGTGGAGCACACACATACATACAGGCAAAATACTCATAAATATTTTCCCCCTTGGGTTTTGTTTTGTTTTGTTTTGTTTTGAGACAGTGTTACCCTGGTTAGTCTTGAATTCACTCACTCGGTAGACCAGACAGACAGACTGACCTCTAACTCACAGAGATCCACCTGCCTCTGCCTCCCCAATACTGGGATTAAAGGTGTGCACAACCACGCCTGGCGGTGGCTATATTTTTTTTAAATTTCCAAACACTGAGATTAACATAAATCTTTATACTGGAAAAGACCAGGCATAGTGACACATTCCTGTAACCCCAACTCTTGGGAGACTGAGGCAGGAGCAGCAGGAGCTCTAGGCCTGCCTGGGTTACACAGAGAGATCCTGTCTTAAAAGCAAAAAGGGAGCATGCCTTTAGCCCCAGAATTTGGGAGTCAGGGTCAGGTAGGTCTTTGCGATTTCAGGGACAGCCAGAGCTATATAGTGAGACCCAGTCTCAAAGCAAAAAGCAAAAACCAAAAAGGTAGGCATTTAGATGGATAGTAGAGATACATGCAGATTGGGGAAAACTAGCATAAAATTTAAAATTAAAGCCACAGAACAGATTAGATTACTTAGGAATATATATAAAAAATGAATAAGGGAAAAGAGGGCAAGCAGGGAATTCTTTCTCTACAGCATTAAAGAACCCAACAGAAGCTGGGCGTGGTGGCACACACCTTTAACCAAAAAGAAAAAAAAAACAACCCAACATAGTGAACTGAACTGATACCATGGAACCCTAAAAAGGGAGTGGAGTCTAGCTGTGAAATGAGTTATCCATGGAGGTTGGTGGTGACTGAGTTAAGGATTTCCATTAAAAAGAACTGGGTTTGAGATAGAACGCTTACCTAGTTAACTCTAAAACAGAAGGTAGGACATGTTTGTGTGCTGAAGAAAATGATTCTGTGAAAGAGAAGCATACTAAGTAAGACAGGGCATTGGACACAGGTGTAGGTTTTGAACTCAAGAAAGGTCAGATTCCAAATTGAAGCCCTACCCACCTGGCTTCAGGTCCAGGGTCCTGAACTAGGTCCTCAGGGTCCTCAGGTTTGGGTGGATGGACATAGGACTGGGGAAGGAAGTCTGTTGAATGAAACTGAGAAGAGCTACCATCCGGCAAGCTGTGTTTGTGTCTGTCTGATGTTTTCAGATTTGCTCCTTTTTAATTGAGTGAGGGGTAAGGGGGAGAGAATACTCCAGGCGGTTTGCCGACTTTGCTGATGTAGTGCGGCATGCCTTTAATCTTTGCACTAGGGAAGCAGAGACAAGCTTTCTCTGAATTCAAGGCCAGCTAGGGCTACACAGAGAGGCTGTGTCTCAAAATACAAAAAGAGAGCCCCATATAATGATCAAACTTAATCTAATGAGCTCTGAGGCAGGATCATTTTCTCTCTGCCCACATACACTGTCTGTGATCCAGTTCTGCATGGCGCTTGGATTAGAAATAATAGGATTCCCACTAGAGTTTCTTGGCTCAGCACTGTAATCCCAGCTACTCAAGAGGCTGAAGCAGAAGGATCACAGGTTAGAGGCCAATGTGCATAATTTAGATCCAGTCTGAACAAAAAGGTGAGAGGGAGGGGCTGTATAGTAAAGCACCTGCCCATCATGTGTGACGCCCTGAGTTGAAGCCCCAGTGCCCCCATCATGTGTGACGCCCTGAGTTGAAGCCCCAGTGCCCCCATCATGTGTGACGCCCTGAGTTGAATCCCCAGTGCCCCCATCATGTGTGACGACGCCCTGAGTTGAATCCCCAGTGCCCCCATCATGTGTGACGACGCCCTGAGTTGAAGCCCCAGTGCCCCCATCATGTGTGACGCCCTGAGTTGAAGCCCCAGTGCCCCCATCATGTGTGACGACGCCCTGAGTTGAAGCCCCAGTGCCCCCATCATGTGTGACGCCCTGAGTTGAATCCCCAGTGCCCCCATCATGTGTGACGACGCCCTGAGTTGAATCCCCAGTGCCCCCATCATGTGTGACGCCCTGAGTTGAATCCCCAGTGCCCCCATCATGTGTGACGCCCTGAGTTGAAGCCCCAGTGCCCCCATCATGTGTGACGCCCTGAGTTGAAGCCCCAGTGCCATAATAAATAAAAATGGATGTGCCCAGCACAGTGCTCCTTATATAACAGAGCCTAGTGTGTAATCGTTATTGTTTTCATAGAGAAAGGTTTCCCAAAGCCTGTCTTAAGGGAATGTGCCTCAGAGTTACCTGCTAAACAGGACTTCAAGGCAGCCTGGGAATCAGGTGGGCCTGGCACCGAGTCTTGTCTGGGATACTCTAGAGTCTAGAATCTTCACTAACCACTCTCCCTTGTCTTTGTTTTATCTCTAAGGTTGGAATATTTAAGAGGGCTAGGAGAGCTTGTCCTAATTCTTCTGTATTTGTAATTAAGTAGTTATTAAGTACAGTAACCACAATAAACCACTTTTGAATGGAAATAGGCCTGTTGTGGTGGCATCCTTCTCAGTTACAGGGTCTTTTTTATACCATGGTCTCAGATTGACCACCTTGGGCTAAGTGCTACCAGATTTATGATTTGGGCCAACACTGTTGTTTTGTTTTAACCTGGCTGTCCTGGAACGCATTCTGTAGACCAGGCTAGCCTTGAACTCACAGATCTGCAGGCTTTTGCCTTCTGAGTGCTGGGATTAAAGGTGTGCATTACAACACCCAGCCATTATTGACAGTTTCAAACTGCAATGTGGGTGCTATGATTTCAACTCTGGTCCTTTGGAAGAGCAGCCAGTGCTCTTAACTGCTGCACCATCTCTCCAGCCCTGCTTTGTTTTAACTTAAATGAATTTAGATGGGTGGACAACATTCTGTTAACATACCAAACCATTTTTCTTTTTTCTTTCCTCTTTTTCTTTCTTTCTCTATTTCTCTTTTTCTCTTTTAGCTAGACTGCCCTACATGTGTTTTTTGTTGTGTGTCTGTTTTGTTTCCTGGCTTCAGATGTTTGAGTTTATCTTGTTTTCTTTGCTTTAATGATAACCAGCCTTGGGCAAAGCCCCTTAGAGCATCTCCCCCTGTGGTTGCCTAAAGAGATAAAGATGAGATGAAGATCTTGGCATAGCCTAGGCTGCTGTTCTTTTTGATATCTGACCACGCTGAGCCTCCAGAAAGCTATAGTTCCTGCCTGCCTCTAGTGTACACTGTATGGTCATACCGGATAAAGCCTCTACACCAAGACCCTTTCTCATGCCTGATATCCTAATATTTAGGCGATGGAAGCAGGAGAGTCATCCTCAGCTACACAATGTATTCAAGGCCAGCCTGGGCTATTTGAGACCCTGTCTCAAAAACAAAACAAAACAAAACAAAACAAAGCGAATGAATGAATGAATGAATAAACAAACAAGAGGTCCAATTACTGTAAAGAGATTAGAAAGATTACTAGAAATGAATTTCCATTGGCATGTGTCCATGTTGTATGCTCGTACCTGTAATTTTTTTAATGCATTATAGCGTGTCTATGATGTATGGTGCCACAGTGCACATCTGGAAGTAAGACAACTTTGTGATATGAGTTTCCCCTTCTACCTCTGCATGGGTTCTAGGGAGTGAACTCAATTCTCTAGCCTTGCTCTGGCAAGTGCCTTTATCCACTGAGCCAACTGCATAGTGAGACCTGTCTCAAACCCTTCCTCCTGAAAAGTAGACTGTCCAGCATAACACTTGCTAGCATTTTGTGTGTGTGTGGAAGCTCTTTTCTCCAGGCATTGTGCTTGTGGGATTAATCCTACCATTTCAATTTGTATATTTCAGATATTCCTACAGTGCAACCATATAAAATAAATACATTCCAAAAGTAATTTTTCCTTTTTTCTTGATTCTAGATTCTTATTAATCCGTTTAAAAGAATTTTGTGGAGAATTTCTCAAGAAAAAACTTCATCTCTCAAATTGTGTGGCCATTCATAGCTTAGCACACATGTACACCCTGAGCCAGCTTGCTCTGAAAGCTGCAGATATGATACGTAGAAATTTCTATAAAGTCATTCAGGATGAAGAATTTTATACTTTACCTTTCCATCTCATTCGAGACTGGATTTCTGACTTGGAAATTACTGTGGATTCTGAAGAGGTTCTTTTTGAAACAGTTTTGAAGTGGGTTCAGAGAAATGCTGAAGAGAGAGAGAGATACTTTGAAGAACTTTTTAAATTGCTCAGATTGTCCCAGATGAAGCCCACTTACCTGACCCGGCATGTCAAGCCAGAGCGGCTGGTGGCCAATAGTGAAGTCTGCGTCAAGCTGGTGGCCGATGCAGTGGAGAGGCATGCGCTCAGAGCAGAGAATATTCAGTCTGGCACACTCCAGCATCCCGCTTCGCATGTCTCACTGTTACCTCGCTATGGACAGAACATGGACGTAATCATGGTTATAGGAGGTGTGTCAGAAGGAGGAGACTATTTAAGTGAATGTGTGGGATATTTTGTTGATGAGGATAGATGGGTAAATCTGCCCCACATTCATAATCACCTTGATGGTCATGCTGTCGCAGTAACAGAATCTTACGTGTATGTTGCTGGCTCAATGGAACCAGGGTTTGCTAAAACTGTGGAAAGATACAACCCAAACTTGAATACATGGGAACACGTTTGTAGTCTGATGACAAGAAAGCATTCTTTTGGGCTAACAGAAGTCAAAGGGAAGCTGTATAGCATTGGAGGACATGGCAATTTTAGCCCTGGCTTTAAAGATGTGACTGTTTATAATCCTGAGCTTGATAAATGGCACAACTTAGAATCAGCACCAAAGATTCTTCGAGATGTCAAAGCACTAGCCATTGAAGACAGGTTTGTGTACATTGCCGCCCGCACTCCTGTGGACCGGGACACTGAGGATGGACTGAAGGCTGTGATTACTTGCTATGATACAGAGACTCGACAGTGGCAAGATGTGGAATCTTTACCACTTATTGACAATTACTGTTTTTTCCAGATGTCTGTGGTTAATTCAAACTTTTATCAGACAGCATCCTGCTGTCCCAAGAGTTATTCTTTAGAAAACGAAGAGGCAGTAAGAAAAATTGCCGGTCAGGTGTCTGATGAGATCCTCGAAAGCTTGCCTCCAGAAGTCCTAAGCATTGAAGGAGCAGCCATTTGCTATTACAAAGATGATGTCTTCATTATTGGAGGCTGGAAAAACAGCGATGATATTGACAAACAGTATCGGAAGGAGGCCTACCGCTACTGTGCTGAGAGAAAGAGGTGGATGCTTCTTCCTCCCATGCCTCAGCCCCGTTGCAGGGCCACTGCTTGCCACGTCAGGATCCCCTACCGGTACTTGCATGGCACACAGAGATACCCCATGCCTCAAAACCTAATGTGGCAGAAGGACCGCATCAGACAGATGCAAGAGATACACCGGCACGCCCTGAACATGCGCAGAGTACCAAGTTCCCAGATTGAATGCTGAGCTTGCAGCTGAAAACTGTTCTGTTCCCTGGGGCTGGAGATGTCTGCACTGTTACTTGGAAAAGTATGTCAGTAACTTATTTCTTCTACTTGGACTTACTCCTACCCTGTGTAAAGGAAGTGTAGTTAAAGAACAAATAGGACACTCAATTTAATGTGGTAATTTTTGTTAGCTTGCAGTCCTGTCTTTGGTTTGTGTTTGTGTCCTGGCAAGTAAGATCTTATTAAAGAGAAGTGGGGAAAAGCAGGTCTAGTTACTTGGCCTTTCTTTTGCCAACAACTATAACTCCTTTGTCTTAGGGACTTACATTTGGGGCTTTAAGCACCAATGTTATTTGCACATTTACTTTGATATTCCCTTAGCTTTTTAATGGATTGTTTTGAACATCAGTTTATGCATTAAACTCTCATCTGCAGGAGGCATGTGCAATAGTGAGAGTGGATCTGAAGGTGAAAGCACAGTGTTTCAGTGAGATTGACCTCAGAATGTTAGCACTAATGTTTGCCCTATGTGGTTATCTACAAATGCTGGTTTTGTCCATTGGAAAGGATTACCAATGAGAAGTTTGTGATTGGCACATGGTCTGGTTTGTCTTGTTTCTGCCACAGCTGTTTATAGACTTGAAGCCATCATTCTGAGATGATAGCTGGGAAGGTCTTAATGTTTAGCTGGTTGACTAGAAAGGACATTACACGGGTGAAGTGTGTTTCTCGAAGAGGAAAAGTGCTCAGTGTAGCTGAGAAAGCAAATGAACAAACATTTGAAACACTTTGAAGAGTTGTGTGCCATGACAATCAACACACGATGCCTTCAGTTCGTTTTTCTCTCCACTGAATGTTATATAGGCTTTTATCAGTTCTTTCTGCAAGAAAAGCTTTCAAAATGGCAAGAAAATAACAGTTTAGAAAATACTGCTAAGAGAAGCCATGTTATTTCTGGCCCCTGATTGTCATATTACTTTACCCAATTGCCCTAGACTTTTATTGGAACTTAAAACCTAGAATACCAAATCTGAGTATATAATTTTGGCTTCTAAAAATTTAAGACTTTGACAAAACACATTTAATAAGAAACTATCAAAATGTTATATAATCAGCTCAGTGATTGTCATCTTTCAGAAAAGACTTTTAAACTGTACATATTGTTTCTCTCCCTAAAGCAGTCTTATTTTAGGGGGACAAGGTCTTGCTGTGTAGCCTTGGTTGGCCTGGAACTCACTAGGTTTATAGATCCTGAGGGATCAGCTTCTAAGGGTCAAGAATCACTCGCGGTGGTAACTTCTTCTACCTTTTGTTACCAGTTTTCTCTGCTTTTGTTGAGCTTCTGTGACAATGTTGTCCATTTACATTCCTCTAATTGTTCATTATTTATTAGCATTTTCTTGAGCTGTTGTTTTAGAGTGTTCATATTCATGATCTGTAATTATCAGTTGCAGTAAGTATGTCGAGTCCCATTCTCTCTTAGTGTCTGCATATTCATTTTTATGTATGGAGTTGGAGGATTAGTCTTTTGGGCCTTGTGTAGGTTGTCATTGCTTTTGCACTGTGTTTGATAGTAAATTCTTGCTCACTAGAGTGAATTTTTTGTTCATATGTAGATACTTGGAATATATAGTTTACCATTTCTCTTTAAGAATCTGGATCTAATTTTACTTAGTTCCTGAACACCCTCGTACAGGGCTTTAGACTTGGCACTCTCAGCCTTCAGCTTTTGTAGGTAATCTTGATCTTAGTGGAGCACTATACAGCTTCTCTTTGTGAATCCTGTTGTTCTGCAACTGTTTCAAATTTTGTTTGATATCATTTAATTCTAGATGTACTGTCAAAAAAACACTATTTCTCTTGTGTGTTTGTTTTAATGCAAATCTCAGGTTTCAAAGATCTTCCCTCTGAGTTTATATGATCTAATCTATATTCTTGCTGGTTTTATTTGATTTTTGAGGTTTTTGTTTTTTGAGACGAAGTCTATGTAGTCTTGACTGACCTGGGACTCTCTATGTAGACCAGGCTGGCCTGGAACTCAGAGATCCATCTGCCTCTGCCTGGGATTAAAGGTGTGTCCCACCATGCTGGGCTTGATAGCTCTTTAAGCACACTAATTTCATTTTTCACTTCTTAAGTTTGTTTTGTAAGTAGTTCATGGTGTCTAGTTTGTCTTTCGTGTAAATTGACTATCCAAGATCTTTTAGGGACATTAGTGTGTCCTCAGGTTCTGGTTCAGATGATTGGGTCATTGGGGTCTTCTGACCTAGTAGTTGTCTGTGCTTTTTTCCTTTGTAACTGTCTTTCACCTGCTCTTCTTTCTAAACTGTGAGCACCTTTCACTTGCAGCATAGCACCAGTGATGGACCTGGTCTTCCCAACACTCTACTCAGATGCTCTGGAAAAAGGTTTTTATTTTCTCTTTTCTTCTTTTATATTCAAGGCAGAATCTTCAATAAACTCCTGGTTATGGGTTCCCCAATCCTTGTATCTTTAGCATGGTTAGCAGCCTCATTGCCACTGTGCTACAGGTCCTCTGGCACTTGTAATTTATTACTTTAGTCATTCCTTCCAACCTAAATGCAGTTATTTTCACTTCTAGCACATCTTTTCTAAACACTATTATTCTGGATTGGCTTTGAGACTATATGGATATTCATATTCGGAAAGGCTGTCCACATTGATACAACATTGATAAATCCGCAGCATGATCAGTCCAAAGCTGCAATCAGTCCAAAGACATCTTGCTTAATTTGATTCATAACTGCATGCATGAAGGCTGTTCTGTTTTCTTTATCGATTGCTTGTACATAAGCATTCTTTAGTAAAAAATTAGCTATAATTTTCACTGACAGCCAGTGTAAAGCCACTTTTATTTCTTGGTTCAGTATTCACTTCGTGTTCAAGGGTTTTGCAGATTGGAGAACACAGTTGCCTTGAGCAACCATATTTGTGTCAGACTGCTCTCTAGCAGAGTAGAGGCTTGTTGCCTTCTTGACACTGTAGGGTCTTCATCAGACCTGTGCAGTCACCACTCCTGAATAGACAAACACACAAGCAATATATAGAGCAGTTGGGAGTGTGGGTAATCCCCAGAAAGCTGAAAAGTCCTATCCTGTCATGGGCTTTGACCTCATGGAAGTTACATCAAAGACTACCAATTTTTCTGACTTTGCACACACTCCTGAGCTTTATGCAAGTTAGCATTCAGGCTAAATCTTTCAACACTCAGTTAACATAGACGCCTGTTGAAGGGGCTGGAGAGATGGATCACTTGCTGTGTTGGGTTCCCAGCACCCACTTCGTGCAGTTCACAAGCCTCTGTAACTCCACCTCCAGAGGGTCTGATGCCTCTGGCTCCCGTGAGCACCTGCACTCACATGGACATACCCACATGCAGACACACACACCTATACATAATTAAAACTAAAATTTTTAGAAAGGCTCTTGTTGAGTGGGACAGTATTTACCTGTAATCTCAGAATTTAGGAAACAAAAGCAGGAAGATCAGGAGTTCTGTGCCTGATGGTGAGTATACATCTGAGACCCTTTCTCAGACCAACCAACAAAGGGTAACAATAATAGCAACACATAAATAATATAAAATAAAGATTCCTGATGGTTTGTACTATGAACCCATTTTTTAAAAAGTGTCTTTAAGAATGTCTTTATCTTCTCACACATTTTAGAATATCACTCTGGAAAAGTTTAAGTACATGATCTGTGCCTCCCCCATCCCATTATAGTCTACTACTCTATTATATGATAAAATAGCAGAGACACAATCGAAACCTGGGCTGTTCGGTGTAACAGTGAGTGCTGTTGGACTCTATGCTGACAACATTCCTGAAGCTTCTGTTGGTGTGCTTGCCTAGGACAAAAGTTTTTAATAACTGTGTTGGAAATCTGCTTTAAAACCATTTAACTTAGACTGGAGAGAGTGTGGGAAACCACAAGTCCCTTTCCACATAAAGTTTCTTTTATTCTCCCCCTTCACATAACTTTTTCTTAATCTCCATCCTTTGGGTTTCTTCTGGTTGGTTGGTTTTGTTGTGCTGGGAACTGAACACAGGGCCTTCCATGTGCTAGGGAAACATTCCACCAACTGAGTTGCTTTCCCAACCCTCTCCACAAGTTACCTTAATAAAAGTTTTTGGATTCTGAGAAGTATTCCTTAGTTGTATGAGGTCTGTGCAGCTAACAACTTTTGAAGCTCATTGAAGGAAGCTTGCCTTTCCATCTGACTGTACAAGCCAATCATTTAGTATTTTATCAGGATGTCATATATTTTTATTTTGGCTTTTTTGGTCCCAGAATTGTATTTTGGGACAGTCACCACCAAGCTGTTAATAGGCCCATCTTTGTCTTTTTTTTTTTTTTTTTTCATTTTATGACAGACAATATAACTCCTAAAACTTAGGTATAATCTTGTTTTAAAAACTTGATTGAAACCATTGTTTTTTTGTTTTTGACTCAGCAGGCAGCCTAGGCCAAGGCTGAATGAAGGGGTAAGTCCTTAGTTGCATGATGGTATGCAGGTTTTCCTGACTCTGGAGTTTCTAATTTTCATATGTGAATTCACATGCGTGGCTTCACCACCATAACTTGTGTCTCCTAAATACTCCTACTAACTTGTTAGGAAGGAAAGAAACCAGATTTGCTTGAATCTGTTCAAGGCTGACATTCTGAAATTTTAAACTGGACATAACAGTACTTGTTATGACAATTGTGCAGGTCTAATGAGGCTTTTTTGGAAAAAAATTTTAATGAAAACAGTTAAAACATAGTTTTTAAAAAGCTTAAATGTATTCAAGTGAACCTTTGTGTTGTTGCTTTTGTTTTTCTTTGTTGGAAAGAGAGGACTTGACTATAGCAGAAAGTAAGGGCTTTGACTAAGGTTCTTTCACATCATAATGGGCCCTTTGTGTCGCTTTTAAACCGATGTCAGCCGCCAGTTACTGTTTAAGTGGTACTCACTCACTTGCAGCCGTTTGCATGATTACTCTTGTGTGTCCTGATAAGCTTTGCTTTTCTGTGCCAGCTCAAAATAATATTTTTACTAAGAACACTTAAAATTAACTGGTGTCAGCTGTGTTTTGATTACCTGGTTGTGTGTAGTATTTCTGGGACCAAATTTTTTTTAACTACTCAACTTTTAAGATACAGGCTCCCAGTCTGAAAAGCAAAACACGTTTGTGCTTTGATCCTGTCATAGCTGGTAGGCAGGTTCTTGTGCGCACTTTTCCCTTCTCTGACTACAGCGTGTGGTGTGTTTGAAGTACTTACTCCCTTTCTGTTCATGATTCTAGTGTCCGCACTTTCGGTAGACTGGAGCTGTGTTACACGTTTTAGCTGCTTGACCTAATAAAGTATACAGAAGCTCTTTTTGGTACCTTCCTTGAACTAAGCTTACGTACAAAGCGCATGTTAGTCACATTTCATGTCTTTGAACGTGTATGGTGTTTGAAACAAATATTCTCCCTACACTAGAAAAATACGGTGCTTCAACCCTAGAATATTTGTGCAACAATTCGGTCTGTTCACGGCCATCAAACATTTCGGCACAGCTCCTCACTCCATTTGTTACTTGTGTGAGAAAAAGTGTATTTTGTTGTTATATTTACAGCATATGTTCTGGTCATTGTAAACCAAACAGTTACTAAAGGTTGTAATACAATGACAATAACTTTACAAAGAAATCATTTACTACAAGGACTTCACTTCACAGCCAAGCACTGCTCACTGCGGCCCTCACAGAGCTTTCAGCTTACTCATGGCCCTTGCTAGGAGTGTGGCGCCTTGAAGCACTTGTTAATCACCTCCTGCTTCCTGCACTTACGAAACACAGTGCTTGCTAGGTGTTTGAAGATTTTACCATCCAGTGCTTGTGTTATTTGTAAAATATTTAGTTTATAAACAGTTTTGGGCTAGTGGTACCCAGGCCCCTATGCAAGATATAATCTTGATTATCTCCCTTCAGGTTAGAGGAGATGTATTTACAACACTGAGATATTATGTTTTATGTCCCTGAAGCTATCTTGCTCATGTTCAAGTTACTAATTGTCTAAATGTAAGTTTTCAATAAACGTTATTTCTTTAGAGCTGGTTTTGTACTGTGTGGTTCTTTTCTTAATTATGCACTATTGAATATAATCACCTTCCTTACTCCCTCATTCATCCAACCCTTGCTTCCCTTAAGTTGAACATTTTCCAGTACTCTTACAAGTTTAAACACTGCATTTTTTAAAAAAAAGAATTAATTCTTATTGCTTAGACTTTTTATTAGCTAAATGAAGAGGCTCATACAGGTAGGGTACTTGTCGAAGCGGAATACTTTACTTCATCTCGAAGTGCTAATCCCGTGAAGTTGTCCCGTCTAGCTGCATATTCCCCAACATTGGCTAGCCCTGGTACCACGCAGCAGCTCAGAGCACTGCGGTATACGCTCATGTCGTGAGCGTCATACCACTCATCGGTCTTTTCATCATAGCACTCAACATTAAAGGTGGTGGTAAAGCCATTAAAGCCACCCACCACAAACAAGAGGTCGTCCACTACCTCGATACCAAAATTGCTACGAGGATTAAACATAGTGGGGATTGTGCGCCAAGTATTAGCCACTGGACTGTAGGCTTCTGCACTCCTCAGTCGATTGGCTCCATCAAAGCCACCTACCTGTGAAGAGCAAAAGGAACAATGATTGACTGCTATCCATCGCTTCTGTTCACTGAGGAAGCCCTTGTGGGGAGAACCAGTGACGCTATGCCTCTTTTCAAATGCTTGCCAATGGTAGGCTAAACCTCTTTGCTATAGGAAAATCTAAGGGTTCCATTTTATCATCGTACAATAAAAACTCACTGCGTATACATGTTCCCCATAAGCAATTACGCCTATTCCACTCCTCCTGCTCCTCATGGGTGCAATGACTGTCCATTGATTGCTCTCAGTGTTGTACACTTCTGCTGTAAACAGGCATTCGTTTCCATTAAACCCACCACATATGTAGACCTGTGTAGAGAGAATTCAGGATTGCTAAATTATACTGGGGAGTAGACAGAAGGCAGGTGTGTGGCAGGGAATGCATTTTAGGTTTTTGACTTGGAAAGTTATCTTCTGAGGACATAGCAGCTGTCCCAGCCCAGAGCTTACTAGCATGTTGCTGGCTCCAAATTGTTGTGTATCATTTTATATGTATGGGTGTTTTGCCTGCAGGTATGTCTGTGTACCATATGCAGGGCCAGTGAAGGCCAGAGGAACGTGTGGGATCCCCTGGAATTAGAGTTATAGAGGGTTGTGTGCTTTTAACCACTGAGCCTCCATCCCTTCCGTGTGCTTTTTACTTTTTTTTTTTTATAGACATATATAAATAAGATCCTTGCTCTTAACTACATAGTCCTGCTTTTCCTGGAACTCACCGTGTAGACCAGGCTAGCTCTCCTGCCTCAGCCTCCTGATATTAAAAGCCTACACCATCACAACCGGCTTTCCATGTTTTTTGTTTTTTGTTTTTTTTCCTCCCAATCACATTTATTTGGATACATGGATATGCCTCTGCCATGTCTTGCAATGTGGTGGTCAGAGAACAACTTACATGAGTCAGTTCTCTCTTATCCTAGATTTCAAGGATGGAAGTCAGGTTATCAGAGTTGATAGCAAATGCCTTTATCCACTGGGCCATCTGTAGAGGGATTTTAACCCAGCGACATGGCTACTCTGGCTGGAAGACAGACACGCCCTTAGTACTCACCGTAAAATCCCCAAAAATGAAGGTAAAGTAAGTTTGTAGAAGGAAGCATCCATGTTTGAAAGTGATGTCTAATTGAGTGGCAGACAAAATGACAAATCAGATTTGACAGAATAGGACTTGCCCAACTCTCACAAGAACAGAGAAAAGGGGAGCTACAAGGAGGCAGTTTTACTGGGAAAGTTTTACAGAGACAGGCTGAAGAGAGAACTAGCCAAAGAATGAAAAAAAAAAACCCCAGAAGATTAGAAGTGCTTAGGCACTGTGTGTGTGTGTGTGTGTGTGTGTGTGTGTGTGTGTGTGTGTGTGT
>CAJQZJ010000210.1:732692-776490 GCA_907164525.1 Lophiomys imhausi
TCCTCGCTGTCTTTGACATAATCATTCATCTTAACATTATTCATGAAGTACTCAGCATGCATTAGGGCCAGACGAACCTGAGAAGGAAATACAGAAATTTATTCAGGTCAGGCAAAGATGTCTGCAAGTCCCATCTCTTTAAGCCCTGCTTTATCGTCTGCCTTTGGATTTCTGGGAATATTTTAGTTTGTGCTTTTATAAAAATTGTGTGTGTGTGTGTGTGTGTGTGTGTGTGTGTGTGTGTGTGTTGGCAGAGACCAGAGGAAGGCTTTGGATCCCCCAGTGCTAGAGCTATGAATACTAGAAACTGAACCCAGGTCCTGTGAAAGAGCAGTAAGTGCTCTTAACCCCTGAGCCATATTTCCAGCCCTGTAGTTGGCTTTTTAAAAATGTGTAACTCAGAGATGTCTTTGTTTTGAGGGAGTTATATACATACAAAGACATAAAACTAGACAGGAGGTGTCTGAGGATAGCAAGTATTCCTTGGCCACTGGGTAGAGCTTTTAGACCAAAAGAAGCTATGGGATTGTCCAGAAATTAAGTATAGCTCCATATATAAAATGACATTAATTAGTACCAAGAGACAGACTACAATCATGTGCCACCCTCATGACTTAGTTCCTATGATAACTTGTCCCTCGGTGTAGGGAACTTATCGAATGGAAAGAGAGTGAAAGACTCTTTGAAATTCTGTGGAATCCCCTCTCCCTACACTTAAGAGGCAATTTTGCCTAAAGAAAGAACTAGTGGCATCAGAAGAAGAGAAAATGGGCTGGAGAGATGGCTCAGCGGTTAAGAGCACTGTCTATTGCTCTTCCAAAGGTCCTGAGTTCAATTCCCAGCAACCACATGGTGGCTCACAACCATCCACAATGTGATCTGGTGCCCTCTTCTGGAATACAGGTGTACATGCAGATAGAGCACACATATGCATAAAATAAATAAAGTAAATCTTAAAAAAAAAAGAAGAAGAGAAAACTGCAAACTCCATAGAGAAGCAGGAGACTCCTCAGGAAGTGTAAACATGGCCTTGGGATCCAGCATGTATTTATCTGTGGCTCTTAGGGATGGACCCTCAGGGTAGGTAGATCACAGGAGCAATTAAGCATTTGCAAAGAATAACTAAGCTTTGACCTTAGGAAGTAAAACTGAGATATGTTGCTTCCTATTTTGGGGGTCGTGAGAAATCCACTTTAAAATGGCCTCAAATACAGTGTCCTCCTGTTTCACGTTGAGTTCGTCTTTCTCGATGATGTCCTTAAGCTCAGTGACCGAGAGCTCCAGAAACTCTGCTGACACCTTCACCATCTCCTCGAAGTTGTGCAGGATGAACATGTAGGCCTTCTGCCTCAGCTCGGGGCAGTAGTAGTAATCAGTGAACTTGCAGATGCCGATGCAGTTGTCCAGACACAGCTCCGACTTGAGGAACTCACAGCAACCCCTAACAATCCCCATGATGTTAAACTGGTCGGCAGCAGCCAGCAGCTTCTCCACGTTGTCAGGGGTGATAGGCACAGTTCGAGTGTATGCATACTCAATAATTAGCTTCATCATGTCAGGGGAAATGCCAGGAATGTTGTAAACTTTCTTCTCAGTGTTGTTCCAGCCACTTGTAAACAAAGCTCTGGGAAGGAAAAACAGAACAAAACACAAAAACAAAAGAAAAAAAAAACACATGAGGGAAATTAGCACAGAAACATTCTCCCCCTCGTGGCCATTCCATTCCCTGTCCTGGCCCCTTTACTTTCTGAGGAGAGCTTGCTCACGTTCCAGGTAGTCCCCAGTGGTGAATGTGTGGTTACTGTCTTTACCCTTTTTTTTCATGGTGTGTGTGTGTGTACAGGTATGCTTGACTGGGTGTGCACATACGGAGGCTATAGGTCAATGTTGACTGTCTTCAATATGTATTTATATGTATTGTGTGTTTTATATATTGTTTTGAGGCATGGGTCTCTCACTCACCCTACAACTCACTGTTCTGACTAGACTGGCTAGCCAGCAATCCTCCAGAATCAACCTGTCTTTTCCTTCCAACACTGGTATTACAAATATGTTCCTCTGTGGTTGGCTTTTATGTGTTTTCTAGGAATCTGAACTCAGGTTTTCCTGCCTGGGCACTTTTCCCGCAGAGCCATTTCCCCCACTCCACCTCCCTTTTCTCTTCTACAGTTTCCTGGTCAAGAAATTTAGGTGTAGAATGGAAATGAGATCAAGACCCAGCCTTCATCTGGAGAAATGCCTCAGCAGTTAAGAGCACTTGTTGCTCTTGCACAGCACCCCAATTCAACTCCCAGCACCCACGTGGCAGCTCACAACCATCCAGTTCCAGGGAGCTCAGTGCCTTCTCCTGACCTCTGCAGGCACCATGGTGCCATCCATACAGACAAAGCATTAAAAAAAAAAAAAAAAAGGACAATGGTGGTGCACGCCTTTAATCCCAGCACTGGGGAGGCAGAGGCAGACGGATCTCTGTGAGTTCAAGGCTAGTCTGGTCTACAAAGTGAGTCCAGGACAGTCAAGGATACACAGAGAAACCCTGTCTCGAAAAACCAAAAACTAAACAAACAAACAATACATTTAAAAAATATTTACTGTCTTATTTTTTGTTTGTTTTGGCTTTGATTTTTAGAGACAAATTCTCACTCTGTAGCCCAGGCTGCCCCTGAGCTAACTTCCTGCCTCACCCTTTCAGTGCTGGGATTACATGCATGAGCCATTATGCCTGGTTTAGGAGCTGGTCTTTTTGTGGCTTATCTAGAGTGTAGAATCAGGTATGTCCAACCTTTTAATATTGCAATGCCATGTTGTCACCTAATAAAGCTTATATTTGAGGACAGGTCGAACCAGTTACAAACACCAAATCCCAGGGCTGGAGAAATGGCTCAGTGGTTAAGAGCACACAAGGCCTTGAGTTCAGTTCCCTTACCCACGTCAAGTGAATCAAAACTGCCTCTAACTCCAGTTCCAGTGTCTGCCTATACTCACACACAGGCACGCATATACACATAATTAAACCTCCCCCCCCACCGCCCCAAATCTTAAAGTTTTAAGCTTTTGACTTGAAAGCATGAGACCTGCAGGCCATGAGGTGGCCCCTCAATTGAAGAGAGCTTTTCTCTTTAGGGTAAGGGTTGGAGTTTTGTTAACTGGGCAACTGAGACAGTATAACTGAGGCAGAGTTTTGTATGTAGCTCAGGCTGGCCTAGAACTTATATATCCAGGTTGAACTTGAACTCATCTTCCTGCGTCAGCCTCCGGAGAGCTGAGATTACAGACATGTGACAGGAAGCCTAGCTCCCAAACATTGTGCTTTTCCCCTTTAGCTGTCATTGTTATTTTGAGACAAAGTTACCTAGGCAGGCTCTGAACTGTTTGTTGTCACTGGTGATGGTGGTTCATTTGAGTACTGGGGCTTGAACCCATGACCTGGTACATGCCAGACAAGCCTTCTACTATTGAACTATATCCCCAGTCCCCAAGCCCTTGAACTTTTGATCCACTGGAAGCCTCAGCTTCTGAGTAAATGGGATTATAGACCTGCACCTCCAAGCTGGGCTTGAATAACAGCTTTTAGCCAAAGGTGGACCTATTTCTTTTTTTTTTTTTTTCATTGTCACAAAGTACTCTGACTTTTTCCAGCTTAAACAGAAGAACCTATGCACTTCCTGAGTTGGAAGAGCTTCAGTAGCCGGGCAGTGGTGGCGCACGCCTTTAATCCCAGCACTTGGGAGGCAGAGGCAGGCGGATCTTTGCGAGTTCGAGGCCAGCCTGGTCTACAAATTGAGTCCAGGACAGCCAGGGCTACACAGAGAAACCCTGTCTCGAAAAACAAAAAAAAAAAACAAAAAAAAAAAAAAGAAGAGCTTCAGCCCAAACTCCTTTTGAAAATATTTCCTGGCTACTTTCCCCTTACGCCCCCCCCCCCCCCCCCGTCCTTATTAATTGATCTCCCTGCTTTCAGCTCTCTCTGCTGGCACTGGGCCAAGAAGGGCTAATATCATCTCGGCAGAAGTCCAAAATCCATGGAGGTCCAAATAAACGTTGGCTAGGGTGAGAACTGACGAGAAAGCGCCTGCCCTCCCAGATGCTGCCTGAAGAGCAGTTTAAAAAAAAACAAACCATCAGGAAATGAGAGAGAGACTCTGGTCCTTGGCCGTGATTGTTTAGAAGGCGGCACCGCCAGGCTTCAAGGAGCCCAGAGCTTCAACGTCCCTACATTGAAGGTGGTAGGTGGGAAACTGAAAAGCGGATGAAAAGGCGTCAAGTAGGAGCCCTGTCCCCCTCCCTGGGCTTAGCTCGGCCCCCTGCTATACCTAAAGTAGGAGCTGCAGCTACAGAGGATGTTCTTGTGGGCATTGAACTCGAAGCCGTTGACCTTGATGACCACGTCGCAGAGCTTGCCCTCGAGGCGGAGCTCGTTGAAGATCTCACAGGTCATCGCGCTCATCTTCCTCTCCATGTGAGGCTGGTGGAACCGGGTGGAGGCCGCCGCGCTCTCCATCTCCATGGTACCTTGGGACCAGGGAAGAGAGGCCGCTCTCCTGGAGTGTTGGGGGAGGGATATGGGGGGCCCCTTTAGCCAGCTGTCGCTCCTTTTCCCTACTACATCTTTCATATAGGGACCATCAGGCAGCCCAAGTTCCAGAATCCTGAGCAGTGAGATCACTCAGGATTGTGGTCTAGGGTTCTGGAACCCTTCCCTGCCCCTTCTTTTCCTCCCTCTCCCCCTAGAACATACAGAGAGACCACCCCACACCTCCTTCCTCGTCCCTCAGACCTAGGGCAGAACTGGGGCCACCAACACGATTGAATCTTTACCGAGAATACTTCCTGTTGCATCTTCAGGTTGGGTCCACATTCCTGCAGCACCCTTCCACAGCTCTCACCGGCTTCCCCATGTGTGCAGAGCCGGAAGCAAAGCTGATTAAATGTCAGGCCGGCCAGGGTCTTCTAGCCCCTGAGATGCCTCCCTGGCCTTCTTTGCTTAGTGATGATGGGGGCTCAGTAAGGGAAGGGTCCCCTGGGTGAGTTCCCGGTTCAAATAGCACGCGGATACCTTGTGAGTTGTTGTTTGTAACGCTGGGGGCGAGAAACCCAGGGCCTCATACACGCAGGCAAGCACTCTCCTACTAAACGATGACCCTCCCAACCCTGGAAAAGACCGCTTTTGCTTTTGTGCTCCAAAAAGAGCGACAGGAGCCCAGACGCACTAAAGCCTCACGGCAGCCAGCCCACACATAGGACCGCAGCGTCTTGCTCTTCGCCACCCCCACCACGCGCCCCGCTCCCCACATACACAAGTGGAACCCTCAACCCCGACCCGTTTTTTCCCGCTAGCATCCTGAGCCAGCCGGGAAACGGCCGGCAGCTCCTTGACCAGCAGGACTAGAGCGAGGCGACGCCTGCGCAGTGCGGTGGTAAGGCGGGCACTGTCCTCGGAGCCGCCCACCAGGCCGGCGGCGCGATGGCGGAGGAGGTGAGGCCCACTGGTGGGGAGCGCCCCGCGTGGCGGGGTCGCGGGCGCTGGGAGGACCAGCTGCCCTGAGAGCCGTCGCGGCGCTCGGGTCAGTGGGTCTCTTGGGTCTTCGCGACAGGTGAGCATCCTGATGAAGGCCACGGTCCTGATGCGGCAGCCCGGGCGTGTGCAGGAAATCATGAGCGCCCTCCGCAGAGGCGGAGGAGACCGCCTGCAGGTACCGGGACCTGGGGTACCGCTGGGTCCGGCGACTGGAGGGTGCGTGCCCTGCGGCCTTCCCGCCAGTTGGGGTGCGCGCTCTGCGAGCCTGTGCCCCGGGGTGTTCCCGGGCAAACAGACTGGCTCGCCTCAGGAAAGAGCCTGTACCTGCCCCAGTAGTCAACTTTCATAGTCAGATGTGGTCGTGCCGCCTGGTTTCAGAAAGAACGTGAGGGGAGCCTGGCTGGCCCACTACCCGAGGCTTAGCCGGCTCCCCCAAGAAACTGAAGATGGGGCGATCCGTAAAGGTCGGGAGGCACCTTAAGAAAGGACCAGTGCATTTGAGAAAGATGCCCCTGAAAGTCACCCACACACTCGGAGGACTTCGCTTTCCTCAGGGTTAACTCGTGTGAACCTGACACAGGGTCACTTCTTTCCTTGTCCTCTCTGTCTCTCCCCAGCCTTGCAAAAAGCTTTGCTGCAGTCTGGGCAGTGGCCTGGTTAGACTTACTTGGTTACCCCAGGCTGGGGCAAGGCCAGGTTAGACCTGTGCCTATTCAGACACCATAGTCTTCCTTTTGTCTCTTAGGTGATTTCTGATTTTGACATGACCTTAAGCAGATTTGCTTACAATGGACAGCGATGCCCCTCTTCCTACAGTAAGTCCCACCCCAGCCACCCTTGCAGGGCTCAAGATGACAGCTGCTAAGTAGTAAAGGGAGTTTTGTGTTTTTTTTTTCAGATATTCTGGATAACAGCAAAATCATCAGTGAGGACTGTCGAAAAGAGGTGGGTCACTCCCGTCTTTGCTCACAGATGACTGTGGTATTTCCTCCAGGACAGAAATCTTAAGATGGAGGACTGTAATCCCAGAGGCTGAAAACAGAAGGATCACAAGTGCAGGGTCTGCCTGGGCTCCAGAAAGAGTTCAAGGTCATTTTGGGCAACTTAGTAAGACTCTACCTCAAAATAAAAAGTGAAAAAGGAAGCCAGGCGTCGGTGGGGCACACCTTTAATCTCAGCCCTCTGGAGGCAGGGCAAGGTATATCTCTGAATTCCAAGGCCAGCTTGGTCTACAGAGCAAGTTAGAGAAACCCTGTCTCAAAAAAATAAAACAAAACAAAAAAACAAAAGGGGGGGGGAGGAGAAGAAAAGAAAAAGGAGGAACTGACCAACACTTAGGAGGCAAAAGCAGGAGGATCTCTGTGAGTTCGAGGCCAGCCTCCAGCCTGATCTAAAAAGCAAGTCCCAGGCCAGCCAAGGCTACATAGTGAGACCTTGTCTCAAAAAGAGGGGGGGGTCTGTGATATATAGCTCAGAGGTGGCTCACAGCATTCATGAAGCTTTGGATTTGCTCCTCAGTTTTTGTTGGCATTTGTTTGTTTTTAATTATTCCCTTTTAAGTTGCTATACTATAGTAAAGTAGATTTAGTTTTATTAGGTTTATTTTTATTTTAAAGTGTGTTAGAGAGAGAGAGAAAGAGAGAGAGATCCATTTGCATGGAGGTGTCCTTGAAGGGAGGGAGGGAGAGAGGTTACATATGCATGCAGGTGCCCTGGGAGACCAGAGGAGTTGGATCCGCTGGAACTGGAGTTACAGGTTGTGAATTGCCTGCTATGGGAGCTGGGAACTGAACTCTGGTCCTCTGGAAGAGCAGTATGTGCTCTTAACTGCTGAGCCATCTCTCCGGCCTCTGGATCTAGTCTTAACACATGAGGACAGCTTTTCCCTATTGGCTGAGACATGGTTGGGTAGTTGATATGTGAACACTCTGCCAACTACTAGCTATGGAGTTTGTACAAGACTTGAATGCTGTATCTTATTGAACAACCCTATACTCCCAAAGGTAGGTAGATCCATCAGATAGATCACTGTCTCAGGGAGACAATAGGCGCTTTAAAGAGGTTGAGCAGCTTGTCCCAGGGTCATTCAATTGAGTTGCAGATCTTAATTTTTTAGCAACTTTGTCTCAAGTTCTTCCCACTGTGTTCTGGCATGTCCTTTATGATGTAACTTTCTAGTAAGGGAACAGATAATGGACAATGGACAGTGTTCTGAGTGAATGTTAATTCATTTCTGTAAGATTTGCACAAATACTGAAACGCCAACTTTGGTTTACTCAGGTCCAGGCTTTTGTCCCGAGTAGCCCCTTAACTAGAACAGAGCCAGGCAAGGCTCTTATGTGTTGCTGAGCTCATTCTTTTTCCTTGTTTTTCTTTTTAATTATATATATATAATGTACATTGATGTTTTGCCTGCATGTATGTCTGTGTGAGGGTGTTGGATCTTCTGGAACAGGAGTTACAGACAGTTGTGAGCTGCCATGTGGGTGCTGGGATTTGAACCCAGGTCCTCTGGAAGGGCAGCCAGTGCTCTTAATGGCCAAGCCATCTCTGCAGCCCCTGCTGAGCTCATTCTTGCAGACAGTGATATCACTCAGTTCTCTTTATCTTTCACTAAAGTTGCACACTAGCTGGTGTATTGGGACCTTGTGTTGGTTGATGCCTCCAGTGGGTTTTGTTTTGTTTTGGCTCTCATGAAGCTGAGGCCAGTCTGGAACTCCTGTTCCTCCTGCCTTCAGTTTCTGAGTGCTCAATTTAGAGATATGCACCAGCATGTCTAGTCCAGAGTTTTCTTTTGTTTTTGCGATGCTGTGAATTGAACCTGAGGCCTTCCAAGACTCTTAATGTGATTGCTTATTATGAAGATGGCCAGTGATAAGGGGCTGCACTCCACCAATGAACTATGCCCCTAACCAACACAAAAGCTCTTAAGACATTTCAAGAATATTCTGTTTAACACCATGTAATCCTTGCATTTAATTCTCTTTTGATAGATGGACAAGGACTCCATTTGAGCTTCTAATAGTCCCAAGACTACATGTGTCTATTAAAATTCTTTTTTTTTATTTTTTAGATTTTTTAAGACAGGATTTCTCTGTGTAGCCCTGGCTGTCCGGGACTCACTTTGTAGACCAGACTGGCCTGCCTTGAACTCTCAGAGATCTGCCTGCCTCTGCCTCCCGAGTGCTGGGACTAAAGGCATGCGCCACCACGCTCAGCTTATAAAAATTCTTTACCCAGTTAATTCTTATTCTTTTCCCCCAGGGAGTCTTATGGATTGGTCCTTCATGACTTGTGATCCCTGAAGTAGCTACCCCAGAGTGTCAGAAGTCCTGGTTTTCTAGAGAGAAACCTTAGCTAAAAGAGGCGCATGCAGATGCTCTGAATTTGCCTGGTGGTGACTTTGATGGAATTGTCAGCAATGTGCTATGTCTCTAACTTCAGTCTGCAAATTCTACTTTATGATTCTTTGTCGTGTGCTGGCGATCCAGCCCAGGCCTTCACACATGCTGGGCAGGTGTTTGACCACTGAGCTGGACCTCGGTCATAATTCCACGGTTTTCCTTTTCAGCCATATCTGTGTATCACTTCTATCAAATATTTTTCTTTTTCTTTTAGTATTATGGATGTTTTGTCTGCATGTATGTCTGTGCACCATTACCATTCGCGTACGGTACCCAGAGAGGCCAGAAGAGAGCATTGAACCCCTGGAACTGGAGTTACAGATAGTTGTTAAGCCACCCTGTGGTGGCTGGGAATTGAAGAGCAGTCAGTGCTCCTAACCACTGAGCCATTGCTCCAGACCCAAACATTTTTCTTTATTTTCTTTTTTCTTTTTTCAGTTTTTCGAGACAAGGTTTTTCTGTGTAATAGCCCTGGCTGTCCTGGACCCGTTTTGTAGACTTAGGCTGGCTTCGAACTCACAAAGACCTGCCTGCCTCCGCCTCTTTGAGTACGGGGATTAAAGGTGTGTGCCCCTACCATGCCTGGTGGCTTATTTTATGTATATAAAGTGTTTTGCCTGCATGTGTTTATGTATGCCATGTGTGTGCCAGGTCCCCACCAAGTCAAAAAGGGCATCTTATCCCCTGGAACTGGAGTTACACATGGTTGTGAGCCACCATGTCACTGTTGGGAATTGAACTCACAGACTTATGCAAGAGCATCAAGTGCTCTTAACCTCTGAGCCATCTCTCCAGCCCATGTTTTTGAGACCAGTTCTCATGTAGTTCTGGCTAGCCTCAAACTTTCGATGTAGCTAAAGACAACCTTGAACTTTTAATCCTCCTGCCTCCGTCTCCCAAGGCCTAGGACTGTAGGTAATGTGCCGTTACACCCTGATGTGTTCATGTGTTTCAGGCTGGCTTCACAAAATCACAGAGATCCCCCTTCCTCTGCCTCCCGAGCGCTGAGATTAACCCCAGGTCCACTTGCACGGTAGGCAAACGTTCAGCCAGGTGAGCTGCTGTGTCTCACCTCAGCTGGGTTGTTACTTAGATGTCTTACTCACAGACTTGTTTTTATCACTGTTATTTTATGTGTTTAAGCGTTTTTGCCTGCGTCTGGGTCTGTATACGTCATGTATGTATGCCTGTGGCCCTGAGGTCAGAAGACGGTGTCAGATCCTCTAGGGCTAGAGTTGTAGACAGTTGTGAGCCACATATGGGTGCTGAGAATCAAATGCTGGCCCTCTGCAAGAGCAGCAAGTGTGTTTAACTACTGAGCTGACTCTTCAGCCCCACTCCCAATGGTCTTGTAATGCTGAGGTAAGCTCTCTCTCTACCAAGCAGCTATATCCCTACATCCACTCATTGTCCTTTTTTCCCCCTCTGTGTGTATGTATATATTTTGATTTTCAGACAAAATTTTATTATGTAGCTTAGGCTTACCTCTGTAGCCCAGGCTAAACCTCTGTCACCTTCCTGCCTCCTCCTCCTAAGTGCTGGGATCACAGGCCTGGGCCTCCCAAGTCCAGCTCATATTGAGAACTCTTAGGCATCATTCTCCGGGTAGGTGCCGAGGAGAGATAAAGTCTGCCCACGCTGTAGATGACAGGTAAGTGTGAGCAGTCGGAAACCATGAGGAGAAAGCAGAGTTTCACAAACGGTGTGTCTCCATGTGAAAACTTGAAGAAAAGTCTGTTAGAGGAAACACCATCCTTGAGGTGGTTTTTGTCTTAAGTGGGGCTGATGTGATGTGCACTAATGACCTTTCTCTTTGTCGGCTGCCCCAGCTCACAGCTCTCTTTCACCACTATTATCCCATTGAGATTGACCCACACCGGACCATCAAAGAGAAGTTGCCTCATATGGTGCAGTGGTAAGTGGTGGTGACAAGGAAGAGTTCCTGTCATTGAATGGGCCAGGGTGACTGTGTCCTTCCAGAGCTTCAGTGAGCTTACACGCTTCCTTCCTGAGGGCCACGCCACTGGCTCAGCTCTAAGAATGAACATCCACTTACACACTGCTCCTCTGCTGCTTAGAGAGTGAGAAACCTCAGGGACTTCTTGGAGTAAGTTAGAAATGCCTTAGTGGGGGCTGGAGAGATGGCTCAGAGGTTAAGAGCACTGGCTGCTCTTCCAGAGGACCTGGGTTCAATTCCCAGCACTCATATGGCAATTCACAACTACCTATAGTTCCAATTCCAGTGAATCTGACACCCATACACAAACATACATGCAGGCAAAACACCAACGCACATGAAATATAAATAAATAAAATTTAAAGAAATGCCTTGGTTGGCTGGGTGGTGGTGGTGCATACCTTTAATCCCAGCACTTGAGAGGCAGAGGCAGGCTGATCTTTGTGAGTTCGAGGCCAGCCTGATCTACAAAGTGAGTCTAGGACAGCCAGGGCTACACAGAGAAACCTTGTCTGGAAAAACAAAAACAAAAAAAGCCTTGGTTTAGGAGATAAGCAGTGAACAGTCTTATCTTGATGTGTTTTGTTCTGGTGTAACAGAATACTACAGTCTGATAATGCATAATGAACAGAGTTTATAGGCTCACAGTTAGGGGGCTTGGAATTCCCAGAGGAAGGAATCAACATGTAGGAATCGGGAGGCAGAGGCAGGTGGATCTCTGAGTTTGAGGCCAGGACTGTTGCACGGAGATACCCTGTGTCAAAAAAAACAAAAAACAAACAAACAAACAAAAAAGTGTTAGCTTTTTTTTTTTCCCCCCAAGACAGGGTTTCTCTGTGTCCTTGGCTGTCCTGGACTCACTTTGTAGACCAGGCTGGCCTTGAACTCACAGAGATCCACCTGCCTCTGCCTCCCGAGTGCTGAGATTAAAGGAGTGCGCCACCATGTTAGGCAAAGGTGTTAGCTTTTCTGTTCCCATTCTAGCTCCCAAATACTGAGCCAGAGACCTATTAGACTTATTCAGCAAGCTTTAAGCACTCTAACTGGGCAGATGGTCTTCTATTTTAACCCTCTGTTCTAGTCTGGCTACTTCCCCGTCACAAGCCCTGAGTTACTTGCATTATTAGTCTTGACCTGACTTACTCTGCCCCATGTGTTTGTCCTCACAGCAAATTCCCTTGGTGATTCTTCCTCATGCCAACCTCATGGCAACTTCTCTTTCTCTTTCTTTTTCTCTCCTCTCTCTCCGTCTCACCTCTGGCTGGGATCAGAAGTCTAGCCTTCCTATCTCCTCTACCCAATCATTGGCTGTTCAGGCTTTTTTTTTTGGTTTTTCAAGACAAAGTTTCTCTGTGTAATAGCCCTGGCTGTCCTGGACTCACTTTGTAGACCAGGCTGGCCTTGAACTCACAGAGATCTGCCTCCCAACTGCTGGGATTAAAGGTGTGCGCTACCATGCCCGGCAATTACAGACAGGTGTGAACTGCCATGTGGGATTTGAACCAGCCAGTTCTCTTAACCACTGAGCCATCTCTCCAGCCCCTGGAGAACATTCTTTACACAACATTGGAACAGGAGGTAGCTCAGTCATCATGACAGTGCCCATGTCCCAAATCAGCATCTGAATAAATGGAGCACAAGACCCTGTGACACCAACATCTTCCAGGGCTGTTGTTGGCTGTGTCACTCTACAGCAGAAGGGCTAAAAGAGGGCAAGAGTGATAGGAAAAAAAGAGTTAGCGTGAACTTACGCCTTTATAACCTAATTGCCTTATTCATTCTTGAGGGCAGTTGCCCCATGACCCAACGACTCTGCATTGGGAACGGTCATGGTTATTTTTCTTTTGTTATGCCAAGATATCATGACTAAGGCAACTTATAGAAGAAAGAGTTTATTTGTGGCTTACAGTTCAGAGGGTGAGTCCTTGACCATCATGACAGGGAGCATGGCAGCAGGAAGGCAGGCAGGCATGGCTTTTGAAACCTCAAAGCCCACCCCGAGTGACACACCTTCTCCAACAATGCCACACCTCCTAATCCTTCCCACACAGTTCCACCAGCTTTGAACCAGGCATTTAAATACATGAACCTACAGGGGTTATTCTCATTCAGATCACCACAGGATTCCAGTTTACAACTTGAGGACACAATCAAACTGCAAAATTCTGGTAGAAGCAAACACCTCTAAGCTTGGCCATGGTGGCACATGTGCATCGTCCCCACACTTGGGAGGTAGGGACAGGAGGACCAAGCTTGTTCTTAGCTACATAGGAAGTTGTAAGTTAATCTGTGCTACACAAGACTCTGTTAAAAAACAAAACCTAGGCTGGGCGGCAGTGGCGCACGCCTTAAATCCCAGCACTTGGGAGGCAGAAGCAAGTGAATCTCTGTGAGTTCGAGGCCAGCCTGGTGTCAGAGTGAGTTGTAGCTGTGGCTGCACAGAGAAACCCTGTCTTGAAACAAAACAAAACCCCGAAACTTAGCATCCCTGGACAGAGCCCCATGGGAGAAGGCATCCAGAAGCATCCTGGTCTCTTCAGTCCACTGCACAGCCTGTGCCCTCCTCTCCCTCCATTCTTCTAAGGATGGCTTAAAGTTCTTAAGCAGGTGGCTCTGTGGAATAGAATGTGTTCCCTCCCCCAGTGAGTGCTGCCAGAGGGAACAAGGGACCAGGCACTTGGCTTCCTGGAGTGGCTGGAACTTGGGGTTTGTGGGTTGTCTGTTCCTAGGTGGACCAAAGCCCACAATCTGCTGTGCCAGCAGAGGATACAGAAATCCCAGATAGCACAAGTGGTTGGAGAGTCCACTGCGATGCTCAGGTAAGCTCCTTGCTGTAAGATGTCCACTGTACCAGTGCAAGCAGCTTTGTGGGCTGGGGTGTGGCTCCTGGTTTAGTACTTGTCTGGCATGCTGGAGTCCTGTGGACTCCACCCTTGGCATCAAAAAATAAAAATGAAAGTCAGTCTAAATCTGTCTAACCCAGGCACAGCAGGCTGGGGAGGGTTGAGTAGACTAGTGGTTGGGAGAACAGGAGAGAAGGTGATCCCAGAGCCTTTTTGCCTCAGTGGGATGCTGTGCAGTTGGCCAGAGATTCATTTCCTGGAGTCCAACTCCTTTAAAATAATGGTTTAAAAAAACAACAACAAAAACTCTGGGGTCCTTTTGGTTGACAGGCACTTTTTTTTCTTTTTCTTTTTTTTTCTTGAGACAGGGTTTCTATGTGTAGCCCTGGCTGTCCTGGACTCACTTTGTAGACCAGGCTGGCCTTGAACTTGAAGAGATCGCCTGCCTCTGCCTCCCAAGTGCTTGGATTAAAGGCATGTGACACCACGGCCAGCTTCTATTTTGTTTTTGAGACAGAGTTTCTCTGTGTAGCCCTGGCTGTCCTAGAACCCTGTGTAGACCAGTCTGGCCTTGAACTCACAGAGATCCGCCTGCCTCTGCCTCCCGAGTGCTGGGATTAAAGGCATGTGCCACCATGCCTGGCTCTAGCATTCTTTTTTTAAAGGAACATTTAGTATTTAGTGTGTGTGTTACAATTAAATATAATATATATACTATATAGAGAGACAAGATGTCCATATGTGTGTGTGTGTGTGTGTATTTAAAAATTCCTTGCCTGAAGTGCTGAGATGGCCCAGTTGGTAAAGTGCTTGCTTCATCAAGCACACAAACCTGAGTTCCATCCCAAAACCCACATAAAAAGCAGGGTATTGCCAGGCGTGGTGGCGCACACCTTTAATCCCAGCACCCGAGAAGGCAGAGGTAGGTGGATCTCTGTGAGTTCGAGGCCAGCCTAGTCTACAAAGTTGAGTCCAGGACAGCCAGAGATACACAGAGAAACCCTGTCTTGAAAAACCAAAAAAAAAAAAAGCGGGGTATGGTAGAGTGAGTTTGTAATCCAAGCACTGGGGAGGTTCAGACAGGCAAATCCCTGGGACTGACTGGCCAGCCAGCATAGCCTAACCAGATCCCAGTGAGAGACCCTGTCTCTAAACAAGGTGAGAGTCAGTGCGATGGTTCGCTGGGTAAAATTGTCATGTAAGTTTGATTACTGTAATCCCCAGAACCCATGTAGAAGTGGAAAGAGTAAACAGACTCCATGCACTTGTTCTATGACCTCCACATTGTTATGTTTATGGGCACAGGTGTCCTGTATGTGCCACAGTACATCTGTGCCCATAGACACAAGCATGAGTACATTTTCAAACACTAAAAACGAGAGGAAAGCCAAGCAGTGGTGGTGCACACCTTTAATCCCAGCACTCGAGGCAGAAGCAGATAGATCTTTGAGTTTGAGGCTCTACAGAGTGAGTTTCCAGGACAGCCAGGGCTGTTACACAGAGAAACCCTGTCTCCAAAAAACCAAAAAAATAAAGGTGAATGACTTTTGAGGAAAGACACTCAAGGTTCACCTCTGGCCTCCACACTTAGGTCTCAAGTAGACATATAACTTACACACATGGACACACGCAAGCACGTATGCATGTCTGTGTGCACATGCGCCCCCCCACAAATAATAATAATAATAATATAAAATAGCTAGCCCAAGTAGAAAATAAAGACCAGTAGCCGGGGCCATGGATTCACAGCTGTCTGATCTCTTTGCAGGGAGGGCTACAAGACATTCTTCGACACACTCCACCATAACAACGTCCCTCTTTTCATCTTCTCGGCGGGCATCGGGGATATTCTGGAGGAAATTATCCGACAGATGAAAGTGTTCCACTCCAACATCCACATTGTGTCCAACTACATGGATTTCAGTGAGGATGTGAGCTGGGAAGAGAGGAGGGTGGGCTGCCAGCCTGGGTGCCTTCTGCCCGACCAGCTGGCCTCTTTACCCTCTGGTAGGCATTTTTTTTAGTCCCCTCATCTCTCTTTCACTGAGACAAGAATCTCGCTACATTACCCAGGCTGGCCTGGAGTTCCTGAGCTCAGTCAATCTTCCAGCCTCGGCCTCAGGCTTGAATTGTAGCTGTCAATCATGCCACTTAGCATTATGGGTTAATTTCTTTCCTTTTTTCTTTTTGAGGCAGAGCCTTTCTATGTATATAGCCCTGCTGTTCTAGAACTTACTGTGTAAACCAGGCCACTCTCAGATTCACAGAGAAACACACCTACCTCTGCCCCCTACCCCAGTGCTTAGAACTGAAGCATTTGACACCACACCCAGCCCGAGTGTTACTTTAAACGGATCAACAGTCAGCTCTCTCCCACAGAGTCCTCATTTATAGGTCACCACAGCCTTGCGGCACCATCACCCTGTTTACCAGAGATAAGATGCTCCAATTCACCCAGATTTTCACTCCTTCCCAGTGGGCAGGCATGGGGATCTTTAATCCCAGAACTTGCAAGGTTCTGGAATTCGAAGCCATCAAAGCCAGCCTCACCTGCATAATGAGTTCAGATTCACTGGGCTATGGGAGACCCTGTCTATAGCCAAGTGCTAGCACACATGTGACCCACAGAACATTTTTTTCAGGTGAGAATCTAACCCTGGGCTTGTAGGCAGATGCTCTTATCTCTGAGTAGTTCCTGCAGCCTGACTGAGCTGCTTTTGTATTATAGGCTTCCACCAGAATGGAGGATCAGTAATAACCTCACGGCCCTTATTTAAAACAGGAGTTACAAAGTTCTCTTATAAAAGATCAAGAGGTCTGGGCCCAGGAGCAGTCTTATGATCCCCACTGCTGAGGAGACTTAAAACAGGAACACTGGGGGCTGGAGAGGTGGCTCAGTGGTTAAGAGCACTGTCTGCTCTTCCAAAGGTCCTGAGTTCAATTCCCAGCAACCACATGGTGGCTCACAACCATCTATAATCGGATCTGGTGCCCTCTTCTGGACTGCAGGCATACATGCAGACAGAATACTATATACATAATAAATAAATAAATAAAATATTAAAAAAAAAAAAACAAAAAAACAGGAACACTGAAATCTCAAGACCTGCCTGCTTGAACTACAGAACAAATTTCATGGTTATCCTAGAAAGGCTGGATAGAAAAAGATGTGTCTTCCAGTGAAAACCGTAGGCAGGCATGGTGACACCTTTATCCCCAACAGTTGGGAACATAGGGTAACCTCTGTGAGTTTGTAGCCAGCCTGGTCTACAGAGTGAGCCAGAGCTATGTGTAGTGAGACCCTGTCTTGGGAAAGGGAGAGGAGGAGAGGGAAGGGGAGGGACAAAGAGGAAAGAAAGAACAAATGGAAGAAAAGAAAAGAAGGAAGAAGGCACGGTAACATACGCCTTTAACCGTTGCACTCTGGAGACAGGCAGTCGGACCTCTGAGTTCAAAGCCAGCTAAAGCTACATGAAGAGACCCTGTCTCAAAAGAGAAAGAAGAAGTTAGCGGTGTAGCTCAGTGGTTAAACTTGCATGCACAAGGCTCTAGGCCAAATCCCAGTGCTCAGTGAGGGGCCAGCTGTGCACACTTAGGCTTTTGTGGGCAGTACTCTTTGTTTTATGGCCTCTCAACTTTGCCTTCACCACTCGAAATGCAGCCGAAGGCAAGACACAAATGAACGAGTCTGACTGGGTTCCGTGAAAACATTTATACAAACAGACGAAATCCAGCCCTAGTTTTTCAGCCTCTGGCTTAGGTGACAGTGAAGCTTTACCCTTATCTCTGACAGACAATGGAAAATATGCTACCTGGTCCCCGTCCCCGTAGCCCTGCTGTCTGTCTCTTGTCATGATGATTTAGGGTTTCCTGCGAGGATTCAAGGGACAGCTCATCCATACCTACAACAAGAACAGCTCCGTGTGTGAGAACTCCGGTTACTTCCAGCAGTTTCAGGACAAAACCAACATCCTCCTGCTTGGAGACTCCATAGGGGACCTCACTATGGCTGATGGGGTTCCTGGGGTGCAGAACATCCTCAAGATTGGCTACCTAAATGACAAGGTAGGCAGTGGCTGGGCCTTCCCCTCTGGCTTCTGCATGGATTCCTTTTCACACTTTTTGTTTTGTTTTGGTTTTGGTTTTTCAAGACAGGGTTTCTCTGTGTAACCCTGGCTGTCCTGGACTCACTCTGTAGACCAGGCTGGCCTCGAACTCACAGAGATCCGCCTGCCTCTGCCTCCAGAGTGCTGGGATTAAAGGCGTGTGCCACCACGCCCGGCTTGTTTTGTTTTTTTGTTTTTTGAGACAAGGTGAGTTCCTGGCTGTCCTGGAACTCACTCTGTAGACCAGACTACTGGCCTTGAACTGAGATCTGCCTGCCTCTGCCTCCTGAGTGCTGGGATCAAAGGCATGTACCACCACTGCCCAGCTTGAGGGGGATAACTTTTTATTGATTCTTTATGAGTTTCCTATCATGCACCCCAGTCTTGCTCCTCTCCCTGTCTAGGGGTGGGTACTTTTAAAGACTGCTTTGTGTAATGATTCCTTGGATGTTTGGGGGTTGAGGGTTAATTAATGGCTAGCTAGCCCAAGCTAGCCTTGAACTCACTGTATAATGTGAGAATGACCTTGAACTCTTTCTGATTCTTCTACTTTAACCTCCCCAATTTTGTTTGTTTGTTTGCTTTGAGATAGAGTTTTTCTGTGTAACAGAGCCCTGGCTGTCTTGGGCTCACTTTGTAGACTAGGCTGGCCTCGAACTCACAGAGATCCACCTGCCTCTGCCTCCCTAGTGCTGGGATTATAGGCTTGCGCCACCAGGCAGGGCTTCTCCTCCCAAATGTTGAGATTGCAACCATGTGCTGCCATGGCCTGCTTTCCTGGTGACACATTCCCATTTCACAGATAAGAAAGATTGAGTAACTTAGCCAAGGTGATATGGTTTGTTTTCAGGGTTTTTTGTTTGGTTGGTTTTTTTTGTTTCTTTGTTTGGTGTTTCAAGACAGGGTTTCTCTATGTAGCTCTGGCTGACCTGAACTCACTCTGTTGAGTGGCAGGTCTCGGATTCAGAGATCTTCCTACCTCTGCCTCCCGAGTGCTGGGATTAAAGGCGTATCCAGCCTTGTTGCCAATCTGACTCATATCTTGAGGGCCTGACTGGGATCAGAGATGCCAGGGTTGACAGCATGATTCTATAAAAGGAAACAAAAGCAGCAGAGACTGGCAAGGAGGTACAAAGCGTGGGCCAGAAGAGCTCAGAGAAGGTATCTGTCAGGGTGGACCCAGCCAGCGGAGGTTAGAGCCCAGCGGATGCCAGAGCCACATGAAGATTACATGTGACATCTGGGCATTTGTCTTCAGCTTTTGTCACTGTCTGACACTGGCCAGGTGTTCACTGTGGCTGCTCGTGCCCCTGCATTTGCCTGCCTGTGTTCCTATAGCCTTGAACTCCTCAGGCTTTCACTAGGGGGCTTGGAAGTACTGTTTGCATGCCTCTACCCCAGGCCCCAAGAGGCCTAAGAGTGAAAATGTAAAGAGGGGCATTTGGAGGACTCAGATCTGCTTCTCCGGGCAGGTGGAGGAGCGGCGAGAGCGTTACTTGGATTCCTATGACATTGTGTTGGAGAAGGACGAGACACTGGATGTGGTCAATGGGCTGCTGCAGTACATCCTGCACCAGGGGGACTGCGTGGAGCTGCAGGGCTGCTAAGCACGAAGGCTCAGGCCAGGCCCTGCAGGCAGTGATGAGGAGGAGTGTGCCTGGCCATGAAGCTTCCTCTGTGAGCACAGAGAGAAGTCCAGGCAGACAAGAGCTGGCTGGGGCCCCTCACCCTTTACTCCTTCCTCATGCCTTTGCCTTCCTCCTGCTAGGAAGAGGCTTGAGGGAGGCCCCACCTGTGGGAAGGCAGCGAGTGTGCTTCCAAGTGAACCGTAGACCACTTCTATGGATCTTCTAGTCCGAGGATTCTTTCTAAGAAAGTTTTCAGAGCTGGGAATACAGAGAGCTCAGTGGTGAAGCACCTGCCTAGCATGGGGGAGTGGGGAGGGCGGGGCGCCTGAGTTCCTTACCAGCACTGTAAGAAAAGAAAGAAAGAAATTAAAACTGTACATCAGACAAATATAATGTGTGTATTAGATAAAAATTAAAAAACAAGATGGGCAGTGGTGGTGCACGCCTTTAATCTCCCCAACTCTTGGGAGGCAGGGGCAGACAGATCTCTGAGTTTGAGGCCTGTCTGGTCTATAGACAGGACAGCCAGGGCTACACAGAGAAACCTTGTCTCAAAACAACAACAACAATAACAAAAAGACAGAGTGGCTCCAACTCAGAGTGTGGGAGTTGGGTGTACAGTGTAAACCATGGCCCTCAAAACACAGGAACCTTAGGAGACCCCTGGAGCTCCACAGAGCAAAGTGTGAGAACAGTGGGAAAGCCCAGAAAACCAGTGTGGGTGCACTCCAAGTCTGCGTACAGCCTGTATCCCAATAGAGCCCAGGATCATGTCTGTAGATCTGAGAAGCTAGGGACGGGAAGGTGTGATCCTGACCTGGAGTAGGTACAGCCTTGAAACTTGAAATTCAGTTGGTTTGAGGTTGAATGTCTGAGACACCCCCACATAAAGGATTCATTTGAGTATTGGATTTTCCATATGTCCTTGGATTTTTCCCTCCAGTTTTTGATCCAGTGCCACCAACATAATGACCTGAATGTTTTTTGTTTTGTTTTTATTCATGTATATGAGTGATTTTTTTTTTTTTTACCTGCATATATGTATGTGTACCAGATGTGTGCCTGATCCCCTGGAACTGGAGTTACCAATGGTTGTTAGCTACTATGTGGGTTCTGGGAACTGAACCTGCATCCTGTGTAAGAGCAGCCAATGCTCGTAACCACTGACCCAGCTCTCCAGCCCCCTGAAAGGCATTTGAGACCAGACTCCCAGCTAGACTGCAGAGCAAAGTAGAGGTAATTGATTTGCTAGTGCTAATGACCACATGAGCAGAATCCTTCATTTGCAGGTAGCTCAGATAGGATAAATAACTTGCCCGAACGCTGTAAGTAGGAGCCAGAGCCAAGTTCTGGGTACTTCTAGCCAAAGATTGTGCCTGTTCTTCATTTGGTTGTTTCTCAGCTGTCCTAGGGGTTTTTTGGGGGGTGGGTGGGGGTGGGATGGGGAGCAGCTATGACTGATTCAGGGTCATAATCTCAGGAACTTTCTGGAAGCTCTAGTGACAAGGAGTGCCAATCACTGGCCTTAGGCAACAATCCTGTCTGAAGATCCTGGGGTGTGTTAGTAGCTTTCTGTTACTGTAACAAAATATAGCAATCAACTTAAAAGAGCAAAAGGGCTTGGATTCATAGTCTGGGACGTTTTAGTCCATACCATTTGGGTCCATTGCTTTGGGCTTGTGGTGGAAGAGTAGTCATGGTGGGAACACATGATGGAGGTCATCTATTTGCTTTATGGTGGCCAGGTACAAAAGAGAAGAGACCAGGCCCCCACAATCCCCTTCAAAGAATACCCCAATTACCTTAGTTTATTTTCTGTTGCTGTGGCAAAACTGAGGCATCTTATAAATGCATTTAACTGGGCTTGTGGTTTTAGAGGGTTACAATCCATGATGGTAGACAGCAGCAGGAATAGCAGAGAACTCACATCTTGATCCACTGACAGGAGGCAGAAAGTTTGTGGGGGATGGGGGTCTGGGATGGGAGGGGGTGTTTTTGAAGCCTCAAAGCCTGCCCCTGTGACATATGCCCTCCAACAAGACCACACCTGATCCTTCCCAAACAGCACTAGTAGCTGGGGACCAAGTCAACTATATGAGCCTGCGGGGCTATTTCATTCAAACCACCACAACACTGATTTAAAAACCTTCCACTGAGCCGGGCGGTGGTGGCACACGCCTTTAATCCCAGCACTTGGGAGGCAGAGGCAGGCGGATCTTTGTGAGTTCGAGGCCAGCCTGGTCTACAAAGTGAGTCCAGGACAGCCAAGGATACACAGAGAAACCCTGTCTCGAAAAACCAAAAAAAAAAAAAAAAAAACCTTCCACTGGGCCCCACCTTCTAATAACACCCTGGGCTGGAGATGCAGTGGTAAAGGACACCCTGATTCCAAACTGTGTTGCTGGATGAGAAGATGATGCTTGGGAATAGTTTGGAATGTGAGTATGGCCTTGTCACTTTCTAGAAAGTCTCTGCCCTGTGCTCAAAAGATACAGGGGATCGGGGCTGGAGAGATGGCTCAGTGATTAAGAACACTGGCTAGGATTGATTCCCAGCACCCACATGGCAGCTCACAACTGTCTCCACAGTCCCAGGTGATCCAATGCCCTCTTCTAGCCTCTGAGGGCACCAGGCACACACATGGTATACAGACATACCTGCAGGTAAAACACACACATAAAATTAAAGAAGAGAGAAGTGAGGGAGTATATATTGCCAGCACACCTGGCAGATAACAATCGGTTGTAATTCCATTCCCAGGGGATCTGACACCCTCTTCTGGCCTCTGGGTGTTAGGCCCACATGTAGTACAGAAGACATGTGCATACATGCAAACACTAATTAAAAAAAAAAAAAAGGTGGAGAGATTGCCAAGGACACCGGAACTCGACCACTGGTCTCCTCACACATGTGAACCTGCACACATTAAATAAATAAATACCCTGTCTCCACAAAGACCACCTCTCCAGACCCTTGGTTTAACCTTTTATTGACACAAAGGAGAGAGGATTTGATCAGTGTAGCCTTTGAGAGTCCAGAATCTGCCCACCTCCCCTCCCATCAAATTAGCACCAAGTGCAGGTTTTCACAGCCCTGAAGCCTGTGCAGGCTTCTTCTCACAAAACCTTCCCTTTTAGAGAAAACTTTAAGATGAAAGACCTGACCCCAGTGGTCTGGGAGGAGGCAGGAGTAAGAAGGGCAGCCAGCAGGATTGTGTTCCTGGAGCTACCCATTCCTGAGGAGCAGGCAGAGCTGAGGAAGGAGAATGCCAGCTCTCCTCTTCCAGATTCATGCCCCTGCAGAGCTGCCATGACAGAGGGGACGGGGATGGACAGTGAGATGGGACAGGACAGTACAAACAAAGGACACAGCCAGGAGTGGTGGCACATGCCCTTAATCCCAGCACTCCGGAGGCAGAGGCAGGCATGGATCCCTGTTTGAGGCCGGCCTGGTCTACAGAGTGAGTTCCAGGACAGCCAGGGCTACACAGAGAAACTCTGTCTGGAAAAACCAAAAAAATAAAAAAATAAAGGGCATATCTGGGAAACTGAAGACCAAGGAGCTCACCCTTGCTAATAAATGTAGTGATGTGGGTGGGGAGGATGGGTGTGTGGGGTCAGCAATGGCCCTAACCAAACACCAGTGCCCTCTTCCCAAATTGTATTTATCATGCCAAGAACCTTAAGGAAGAGGCTTCAGGTTGAAAAATGCAGGTCTGTGCTGTGGACTGGAAGTCATGGCTGGTGGGAAGGTCACAGCAGTCTCCAGTGACATCCAGTGACTCCCAGAGTTATGCCCACTGAGGGAGGGGGGCTGTTGGCAGGCTAGTTCCATGGCCACTGTCCCCCAGCTTGAGGGACTTTGTGTCTGTCTTGAGGTCAGACCCGAGACTCTGGACCTCAGAGCTCCTCATGGACCCGCTCCTGGTCCTCATCTGTCTTCAGCTTGAGTTCCTCAGCTGTGATCTTGCCATCCTGGTTTCGGTCCTGGTTCTGAAACATGTCTCTTATAGTTTTGTCAGGGTCTTGCCCAGGCATGAGGCGTCCTTTGCCCCCATTCACTTGGGCCCTGATGAAGGAAGAGAACTGGGGGAGGGAGAGCAGAAGGCAACAAGACAGTGAGGGCCATGGTCAACAGCTGTGGGTGGCCTTGCGAAGGGAGGCCACCATTGTTTCCCCAGGCCTGGTACCCAGGGAATCCAGGCCCTGAGATGGAGGGTATAACTTAGGTCCACATGGGGTGACACCCAGGTGGTAGGACAGGCTGCAGTGTACGTGAAGCTCAGCAGAGGGGGAGCAGGGTGGGTGGCCAGAGGCCAAGTGAGCATGCTGGCTTCCAGACAGGGATTGTGACTGAGTTTCTGACCCACCTCTTCTGGGGGCACCTCTCCATCTCTGTTGAGATCCATATCCTCAAAAAGGCTGGTAGGAGGATCCTGGTGCCACACAAACAGGTAGCCTGTGGGCAGGCCATCCTCTCGGGATACCAGCTCCACCTCAAAGAGTAGCACAGCACTACCAGGGACGCCCCGGGCTGGAGAGAGGGAGAACAGAGTTCCAGTGAGGGCTGAAGCTGAGCCACCACTTCCCGGCTTTTTTTTTTTTCCCCCCGAGACAGGGTTTCTCTGTGTAACAAGCCCTGGCTGTCCTAGACTCACTTTGTAGACCAGACCAGGCTGGCCTCGAACTCACAGAGATGCACCTGCCTCTGCTTCCCGAGTGCTGGGATTAAAGGCCTGGGCCACCACATCTGGCGATTACAGACACTGCCATGTGGGTGCTGGAATTTAAACTCCAGTCTTTTGGAAGAGCAGTCAGTGCTCTTAACTGCTGAGCCATCTCTCCAGCCCCTAAAGCTGAGCCTTAACACAGGCCTCCATTTCCTCTCATGGAAATGGCATGGGATGGTGAGGAGCCATCCTAAAGGTTCCCTGGATCCCACCCACCAGCCACCAAGGCCTAAGATGGGTAGGGGCAAACTGTGGGACTAGACATGGGATCCAGGTCACTGCCCCTCACCTCCACTCTCCCCGTGGGCCAGGTGTGGGGGTACAATGAGCTTCCTCCTCTCTCCTACACACATGTCCTGCAGGCCCCTGTCCAGACCTTCGATCATTTTGTTGGCTCCCAGGGTGGCTTCTTGAGGGGCCTCATAGTCGTGGCTGTGGGGAGAGTGGACTCCTGGGTCAGCAACAGGGGTGTCTGAGGGCTCCCCTCTCTTGAATTTCTCCATCATATTAGAATGGCAGTTCTTTTTCCCTCTAGTTTCACTTCCCTGTTTCCCTACGTTTTGCACCCATGGCTCCCTGAGATGAGGACTTGTGGAGGAATTGAGAGACTGTGAGACCCAAAGAGAGGAGAAGGAGCCTGCAAGCTATTTGAAGCCCACCCATACCTGAACCCACCATCTGCCCTGCCCTGGCCCCACCCAAGAACCCACGAAGAGAAGAGCCTGGTGCCATCCAACAGAGAACAGTTGTAGTGGTAGCGTATGAAGTCTCCGATCTTGGATGTCTCATTGCAGGTCTCGGGTGGCCGGGACAGCGTTGTGATTTCCACAGGGTCCGCAGGGTTGTGGAAGTCGATAACATGCACGTCAAAGATGAGCACAGCTGAGCCAGGGATCTTATCTCCTGAGGCCAGATGGGGCACAGTTAGCTCAGGGCTGTGGGTGGGGGCCGCTTACTGTCACCTTGGCGTCCAGACTGGGCAGCCCTTCCCAATCTCAAGGAATTATACAAGTTCAGATGCCATGTTCCAGAATGAGCGCTTCCTACACTGTGCTGTTGGAGTGATGGGACAGAGAGGCAGGAAACCCTTTTCCACCCAGCAGTACCTTGTGAACTCCCAGTAACATCCTGCTATGAGTGGTGTTATGTGCTGTGTGCACAGTGTATCAGTGAGGAGTCTGGGGCTCCCAGAATCTCTAACATAGGCCTCTCTGCTCAGTGATGCTAGGCTAAGCTTATCCTTTAAGCATTCTCTGTCCCCAAACTCAGACCCTGGCTACCCTAACTCACTACAAGAGCCTGGTAGGACCTGCCAGCATTGAGTCTGCCTGGTGGAGATGCGGCAAGTAACCAGGTACATAGGCAATGAGAAGGATGACAGTCCCAGGGGCACACTAGAGAGGAGTGGAGGGGCAGCCCGGGGACCAAGCCCTACCTGTTCCATTCTCCCCATAGGCAAGGTGAGGAGGCACAGTAATCCTCCTTCGCTCCCCTATGCATGCGCCTTGAAGCCCCTGGTCCATCCCAGGGATGATGTAACCCTGCCCGATATAGGTATTGTAGGTGTGGTTTCGGGAGTAGCTGCAAGACGGGAAGGGATGGGGAGGGAGTCAAAGGGGCCTCACCCCTTCAGAGCAGTTCTGAGTACCCCTCAGTCCCCACCATCCCAATCCCACCTCAGGACACCCCCTGACCTGGAATCAAAGAGGGTACCATCCATCAAAGAGCCATTGTAGTGGTAACGCATAAAGTCCCCTGCCACAGCTCGCCGGACACAGCCTTGAGGCAGCTCCAGTGTCTCCAGCTGGACCGTGTCCTTCGGATTGTGGACATCAAACAGCAGGACGTGGAAGACCAGGGAGGCCTGGGGGGGTATCACAGTCCCTGGGGAGGGCACAGAGCTTGAACCATAGAAGTGGGGAGCAAGCCCAGGCACAGGAAGGGGCCTCATGCAAAAAAGACCTACTCTACCCTCCTGTGTCCTCCTCCTTCGGTTGTCCCCAGAGGGATCACCACACCATACTGAGCCCTTGTGTGAATGAGAATAAAGCAATCCAGTCTAGGGAGAGAGATTTCATCTCTACTTGCCTCCTTGGCTGGATGCCCTTGGACAGTATACACCCTGAACAGTCCTATTTGGAGCCCTGGATTTCCCTCTTCTGGAGGGTCCCCGTGTCCTTGCCTTACCATAGCCTTTCTCCCCATAAGCCAGGAAGGGAGGAATGATGATCTTTCTTTTTTCTCCAGGACACATGCCCAGAAGCCCCTGGTCCATGCCTTTGATCAGCCAACCCGAACCAACGTAGGTGTCATAAGTCCCTCCCCTACTGTAGCTGCAGAGAATAAGGCAAGAGACCCTGTGGCTGGAGAGAGGCAGGACAGACCAGGGCTCCTCCTCCTGGTCCTAGTTCGCAGTCCTCGGGACTTCCGACTTCCGCAGCCCCCACTCCCTACCTGCTGTCA
This sequence comes from Lophiomys imhausi, assembly GCA_907164525.1. Lineage (NCBI taxonomy): Eukaryota > Metazoa > Chordata > Mammalia > Rodentia > Muridae > Lophiomys > Lophiomys imhausi. The sequence goes on from CAJQZJ010000210.1 coordinate 759,341, forward strand.
AAGGCAGTGCCATCCAGCAGAGTGCCGTTGTAGTGATAGCGCACGAAGTCGCTGTTCTTCACCATGCGGGGGCAGTGAGGAGGACGCAGGAGGATGGTCATCTGCACCGTGTCCGCCTTGTTCCACACATCCAGCAGGACCACGTCAAAATAGAGGGTGGCATCAGGGGGGATGAGACCCGCTGTGGGGGAAGCAGCATCCTCCAAGTTTACACCTCCTATGACACCTGCTGTACCTCTGGCTCCAGCTACCCTTCCTAGACAAGCCGAGATCTCCACAGGGCTCCGTCTCCAACTCTTCTCATTTCAGAGTGAAACGATGGCCACAGCCCCCACCAGATTGTGTGCAGCGCGACCTTGGCCAGGTCACTCAGAACTTTTGAGCTTCCGCATTCTGTCTATCCCTGACTCCTGCTCCCCACTCCCCACCCCCTATCCCCGTACCCTGGCCTCCTCACCCACACCAATGCTGCCATAGCCCAGGTGGGGGGGCACAGTGAGGCGGCGGCGCTCATTGACGCACATGCCCATGAGACCTCGGTCCATGCCAGTGATGAGGCGGCCTACGCCCACGACGATGGCCACCAGGGTGCTTCGGTCGTAGCTGGGGGAGTAAAGGGACAGTTAAGCATGCGTACTGCCACACAATGCCCTCGGCCCACAGTCTCATAAACACAGGACATGGAGCAGGCAGAGGCAGGCGGATCTCTGTGAGTTGGAGAGCAGCCTGGTCTTACAGAGTAAGTCTAGGGCAGCCAAGGATACACAGAGAAACCCTGTCTCAAAAAACAAAAAAGATGATAATGACAATAGGCTATTAGGAGAGGGAAGCTCCAGAGGCCGGAAGCTTTTACTGCCCTGCAAGGAGGTAGGGTGGGGAGGGGCAGATAAGTTTGTCTGCTACCTATTCTGGTACTTTTTTTTTTTTTGCAGCGCAAACCTTTATTGGGGGAGAGGGCATCAGTCCTTCTTGGCCTCCCCCTTCCTCATGGCCACCAGCACGTTGCTCAACTTCTCCCTCTTCTTCTTGGCGCGAATGTGAGTGCCCACCCTCTTCTTGATGAACTTGAGCTCCTGTTTGCCCTTGGACACCTTGAGCAGCTCCGGAATCATGTCCGGCTCAAACTTGGTGTGCTTGGTGAGGCACCCATGGTGCTGGCTGTGCCTCGGTTTGCTGATGCTCTTCCTCACCTTGTGGCCTTGGTTGAGGCCCACCGCCATGGGGTAGCTAGCACAGGGTCATGGCTGCTGCTCTCCGATGGCGGCCACAACAGGCTATTGCTACTTCTGATAGCATAGCTCTTAGGGCAAACGAATATTTATTAAGCACTTACTATATACATCAGATTAAGCACTTGGCACTTTACATTCAGTATTTCATTGAATTTTCTCCCCATGAAGTGGGTATTATTGTTTTCAGTTTCCTTTTCTTTTTCTTTATTCTGATACTGGGAACAAAACGTAGCGCCTCACACAGGCTAGGCAAGCACCCTGCTGCTGAGCTATATCTCAACTGTCCTTGGTTCTGTTTTGTTTCTTTTTTTTTTTTTTTAAGTGAAAAATCGAGACCTGACAGACTCATCACCCCACCTAAGGTCACAGCTCCTATGTTTCTGCTTCTGAGCATCCATTCTCCAAGGAACCGGAAACAGAGGTGGCCAGAGGTGAGATGGAACGCAGCCTTCCTCTCTGGTCTGTAGAAGCGGCAGCAAGAGAGTTCTGTAAATGTGTGTATGTCCTTGAGTGTGTGTGAACCTGCGTGTGCACGCAGAGGCCTCCAAAGGGCATTGGGTGTGCTCATCTGTCAGCCTATGGCTAATCCTTGGGGCAGGTTTCACCCTGACCCTGGGTTTGCACAGGACGCCCAGGTTCTCATGAGGATGCCTGTCCTCATGAATGTACAGCAAGTGCCCTTAACCGTCAAGCCATGTCTCCAGTCACCCCATCCCTGCTCTTCGAGACACTTGTCATTTGTAGCACAGGCTGGCCTGGAACTTTCTATGTAGCCCAAGGATGACATTGAACTTATGTTCTTCCTGTCTTTGCCTCCTGGATGCTGGGATTACAGGTGTGTGCCACCATACCCAGTTTAGATGGTCCTGGGCGGCAAACCCAGGGCTTCATGTGTGCTAGGCAATTAATTTAAGCACACTTCCAGCCCCAAGAGTGGATACTGTTTCTTTTAAGATTTATTTCATAGGTATATGAGTGCTTTGTCTGTATGTCTATGCACCATGTACATGCCATGTCTGGTGTCTACAAAGGTCAGAAGAGGGAGTCAGATCCCCTGGAACTGGGGCTACAGATGGTTTATGAGCCACGATGAGTTCTTGGAACCAAACCCAGGTCCTCTGCAAGAACAAGGGCTCTTAACCGCTGAGCCATCTATTTTGGTTGAGGGAAGCCAAGGATTAAACAAGTTTTCTAGGGTGGGAGGTGGGATCCGGAGGGGAGGAGGGAGGGGGCTGTGTTCAAGATGTAGCTTGAATTAATAAATAAATATATTTTTAAAAAGTTTTCTAGGGCTGGAGTTGTATACTCCAGAGAAGAGACTGGAGAGTGACTCTTCTTTGTGGCATAGAGTTTCAAGTGTGATAGGGCCTGAAGCTTACCTTACAGCCTAGAAAAAGGCAGCCTGCTCTGTCCTCATCAACCAAAAGGTATCCGCCCGCTGACCAAGAGCCTGAGTCAGAATGGAAGCCTGTCCATCATGCCTAGGCTGGCTTGAGGCCTGTTGTTGGCTGCTAAAGCTAAGATGGAGAAGCTGAGTTCCCAAAAGCGTGGAGGAGGCTCGGAGGTCCCCAGGGTGGCATGTCGGATCTTGTGACACATGCACAGTTGGTCACAGCACAGCTATGCCCTACCTCCAAATTATAATGCCCACTCTGCTTAAGGCCCTCCCTGGCTGTTCCAGGGTCCTACGTCCTAAAGAAAATGTCATTTCTCTGGTCTCCAACCACAAAGGGATAGAAAACTGGAGGTAGAAGTAGGCAGGGAGCCAGGGTGTGTGGAAAGGCAGGAGGCCCCAGGGTTCACATGTAGTAGGCACAGTCTCTCTGGGCCCTAAGACTATGTGCCAGGGTTCCACTCATGTGTTTAAATAAGGCACTGGTAAGTAAATGTGCCACTTGACAAGTATTTGGGGGTGGGTACTGCGAGTGTGTGGTGTCTTTTCAGAAGTTGAAGATTTGCTATTGAAGACAGGGGACATCGTTTGAGGAGCCCTCCCCAAGGTGCTGTTTGCAGCTGGAGATTATGGAAGAAATACAGGAATGCAAAGCTTACTGCGAGTCGGGGGAGAGGGGGGAGAGAGGCAACATTCCCTGGAAGCTGGTGGTGAGTCTGGGAGTGCCCAGCCTCTTACCTGGAATCAAACTTCTTCCCGTCTTCGAAAGTGCCGTTGTAGTGGTAACGCACAAAATCCCCCATTTGCACTTCTCGGGGGCAGGCCTTGGGGATGTGGTACCTCTCGATGACCACATCTTCCAAGGGGGCTCCGGCCGGGCTGGCCCGTCCCAGTCCCCTCTCCAAGGTCTGTAGAAGCAGCAGCAATGGCAGGATGGGGAGCCGGGGGAGGGTGTGGCTGGGGGACCCCGCAAGGAACATGGTGCCCAGATCGAGGACGCCGGCAGCGAGGGCAGACGCCAGCCACCAACCTCCTTCCCCCTCCTCTCAGAGCCGACTCCCCCTCTTCCTGTCCTCTCTCCCCACCCCGCCCTGGCGGGTCCACGTGGAATGGGGGCTGGGGAGAGTGAGCTGGCCGGGAGGGGTGATGTTTGTGGTGGACCAGGAGGAAAGGGCTAGGTTGAGAGTCTCTGGAGTCCCAATAATTTGCCACAAAGATCTCTGAGTCTCCCCCCCCCCGCCCACCCCTAAAACTCCATCGGTGGCTGAGACCCGGGGCCTGGCCCTGAGGGAGGTTCGGGAAAGATGAGAAGTCGGAGTGGACTTCCAAAATGAAAAAGTTTTTTCCAGAGCCACTGGGTCCTAAAGCCGGTTGGAATCTCTAGCTTTTCCTGGAACCCCAACTCTAGGCCCCTTCTGGTGGCAGGTGAGGCTGTAATCCGAGGGATATTTCAATTCTTCACACAACCCCCCCCCCCGCCTCAATTCTCCTCCTGCGGAGGGGGTGTGAGTAGGGAGAGCGCTCTGTAGGTGAAAGGCAGCTTTGTCCTGCAAAAGCTAGGCTGCAAGAAAGACACAGGAATCCAGCTCAACCGGGAAGCTGGTGGTATCAGCACCAGGTGTGCGGGGTAACACGAGGTGTGTAACCCCTCGACGCCGGCGGGAGTGTCTGCAGGACCACCTAGAGGGTGCAAAGGGGCCTCCGGGAGAGAAGGATCAGCTTCTGGTGCTTCACCCTGAGCGTAGGCAAAGTGGAGCGAGGTGGCACTTGGGGGGGAGGGTACTGCCGGTGGGGAGGGGCTTTCTGGGCTCAAAAAAGAGTCCCACCCACCCAGGTCCCCCGAGAAGACGGGGGTGGTGGCGGTGTAAGCATCGCTAGTGGGGGAAGTCCAGCCCACGTAGCGGACTCCAGCGTGAACTGACCGCCCCAAAGAGAGGGGCGTCCTAGTTTCCCGGCTCTAGCCTGGAGCCGGCGCTAAGACCCAGCAGGAGCTCCGGGGGGCCGGGGCGGGGGTGAGGTGGGCTGGAGCCCGTCGGTCTGCCGGCCGCTCCGGGAGCCTCGGGGCGCGGCGCGGGCATGGCTCGCGCGGCGTGGGGGCTGCTGTGGCTGCTGCTGCTGGGCAGCGCCGGCGCGCAGTACGAGAAATACAGCTTCCGAGGATTCCCTCCGGAGGACTTGATGCCTCTGGCCACCGCCTACGGCCACGCTCTGGAGCGGTACGAGGGCGAGAGCTGGCGCGAGAGCGCGCGCTACCTGGAGGCGGCGCTGCGGCTGCACCGGCTACTGCGCGACAGCGAGGCCTTCTGCCACGCCAACTGCAGCGGCCCCGCCGCCTCTCACCCCGGGCCGGCGCCCGGCCCCGACGGCGACGGCGACCGCGAGCACTGGGCGCGCGAGCTGCGGCTCTTCGGCTACGTCCTGGAGCGCGCCGCCTGCCTGCGGCGCTGCAAGCGGACGCTGCCGGCCTTCCAAGTCCCCTACCCGCCGCGGCAGCTGCTGCGCGACTTCCAGAGCCGCCTGCCCTACCAGTACCTGCACTACGCGCACTTCAAGGTGGGCGCGGCCCCCGGCCGCCGTCGAGTTTCCCTGGGGCGTCAGGCCCCGCGGTGCGTCCCGAGGCCCCACTGACACGCTCCCCACGCCCCCCACCAGGCGAACCGGCTGGAGAAGGCGGTGGCGGCGGCCTACACCTTCCTCCAGAGGAACCCCAAGCACGAGCTGACTGCCAAGTATCTCAGCTACTACAGGGGAATGCTGGATATCGGAGATGAGTCCCTTACCGACCTGGAGGCCCAGCCATATGAGGTGTGGCGAGAGGGGGCGGGATGGCTGGCCGTGGGGCGCCTTCCTACTCCACTCCCCCCCACCCCATACACTTTACAAGCCTTAGGGGTTCCCTTGACTGCCCCTGGCCCTCTCCAGGCTGTGTTCCTCCGGGCTGTGAAACTCTACAACAGTGGGGACTTTCGTAGCAGCACCGACGACATGGAGCGGGCCCTGGCTGAGTACATGGCCGTCTTTGACAGGTGTCTGGCTGGCTGTGAAGGGGCCCACGAGCAGGTAGACTTCAAGGACTTTTACCCAGCCATAGCAGGTATCTACCACTCAGACCACGGTGGGTATCCCTCACCCACGGGGTCCCGGCTTCCCAGGTCTCCTGAGGTCTCTTAACACATGGCTCTGTCCTGCAACGGCATTCAAAAGATCTGGCAAAGTGCTCGGAAGCTACACGAGTTAGGCCTTTTCTGTTTCCAGTCTGATGAGAGAAATGCTGGTATACAAAGCAGATTCCAGGACAGGGCTATATAGAGAAACCTTCTCTAAAAAAACAAGCTGGGCATGATGGCACAGGCCTTTAATCAGAGGCAGAGGCCGAGGCAGGCTGATGTCTGTGGGTTCAATGCTGGTCTGCTCTACTAGTCGAGTTCCAGGACAATTAGAGCTGCAGAGTGTGACCCTTGTCTCAAACAACAACGACGACAATGAAGATTTAGAATTGACACCAGACAGGTGTGTGTAGAAAGCAGTTCTGATCGGAACGACAGCTAGTCTTTGGGTCCCTAACCACAAGGCCCCTCAAAGTGGATAAAGGTGAAGCAGAAAGGACTATCCAGAGGTCCCCTTTATGGTCTCAGTGCCACCTAAAGCTCACTTGCTATTCTCCCAGAACTCCCTCTGGGGTTCAGCTATGAGGGTGGGGGCCAGTGGTTAAGTGCTTCTCAGCTGGTATCATAGTCTGTACTTCAATCATTTCATGCATGTTAACCCATGAAATCTTGACAAGGACGTACCTCTTAGACAGGAAAGCAGGCTCCGTAGAGGATCTTGGTCTCCACAGGGGATCAGGGTTAGCGCACAGTGGTTCCTGACTGCTTCATCCTTCCTAGATATCTTCGCAGAGTCCCTCCAGTGCAAGGTGGACTGTGAAGCCAATCTCACCCCCAACGTAGGTGGCTACTTCGTGGACAAGTTCGTGGCTACCATGTATCACTACCTGCAATTTGCCTACTACAAACGTGAGCTTCCTGAATGGGCTGGACAAAGTGGGGTAAGAGGTGTGGGAAAGAGGCTCCCAAAAACATGAGAAGGTGTCTCTCAGATTGAAGACCCAGGAGAAGGAGATGAAAGGCTGCGGGTGGTGGAGACATGGGAGGGAAGCCAGGCAGGGGGTAGGGATCAGGTGAGAGGCCTCAAGGAAGAATTAGAGGCCTCTCAGGGACAGACTAGGTCAGCAGCGCTGTTTGGCACTGGGACAGTATAGGTAACCCTCATCTCTCTCCTCTCACCAGCACACCATGCCACTGGCATTCCTGGATCCATTCTTCAGATTAAACTGAGGTTTCTAAAGGGAGAGAGATCATTAGCCCCATGACTAGGGAGTCACAGAGAGGTCTTGCCCTCCACTGGAGCTGGGGTGGGGCAGTCCCTGGACTGTCCCTACAACTCAGGAATGTCACACTTCAGGGACTAGAGCCAGGAGTTGGAGGAGCTGAGGTCAGGGACCAGGAGACTCTTCTGAGACCGAGGACCTCTGATTCCCCCAGTTGCTGTCACTCTTCAACAGTACCAACACCAGCAGTTTATTTAATCCCTCTGTGCTTCCAATACTTTGTCTATAAAATATAATGGCAGTGACTGAGAGTGTGTGAGTCACACTGCCTGGAATGAGGGCAATACCCGGGACCTGCTGGGTTATGTTCTCTTGGGCAGGGTGAGGAGCCAGCAGATATTCTGGGAAGCATGGGGGTAGAGCCATTAGACTTAGGTTGGAAGGTAGGTGTGGGGTGGGGTGAGTGGATTGCCATTAAAGGAAAACATCAGGGCTCACCCTTCCTCTGTCCTACCTGCAGTGAATGATGTGCGCCAGGCCGCCCGCAGTGCTGCTAGCTACATGCTCTTTGACCCCAAGGACAATGTTATGCAGCAGAACCTGGTTTATTACCGCTTCCACCGGGCTCGCTGGGGACTTGAAGAGGAGGACTTCCAGCCCCGGGAGGTAGGCACTGCCTTCAGTGAGGAGCTGGCCTCCTGCAGTTTTGTGGTTTGGTTTAAAAACAAAACAACAGCCAGGCATGGTAGTGCAGGCCTTTAATCCCAGCACTAGGGAGGCAGATGCAGGTGGATCTCTGTGAGTTCAAGGCCAGCCTGGTCTACAAAGTGAGTCCAGGACAGCCAGGGCTACACAGAGAAACCCTGTTTCCAAGAAAACAATCAAACAAACAAGCAATCCAAACAAAACCACCTCTTGGCTTCCTTGGAAGGCTAGAGAGGAAGGGAAAGAATGAATATGGGCTGTGGTTAGAGTCTAGGCTTCAGGATGTGGGAGGGATGCATATATGTGCCCACACATCCACAATGCTGCCCTTTGAGCTTTTCCTCTAGGAGCCTGTTAGCATGAACCAATGAGAAAACCCCTTGGGAGTTTAGGGCAAGACTGGCAAGTATGGACCCTGTGATGCCATCCCCACTTTTGATGCCTGTGACAGACATTACTAATGGATTGAAGTACCCTTCTTCCTGGAATCCTCAAAATCCTTCTTAATCCTGTGTTCCAAGTAGCTAGATTTATTCTGTGAGCTGATCCATTTTCCCCTGAGCCCTGTCTCTCTGCCATTTGGCAGAAGGTCCACCTCACCCTGTCTTTCCCTCCTCTCAGGAAGCCAAGCTTTACCACAACCAGACCTCTGAGCTTCGGGAGTTGCTAGACTTCACACGCATGTACCTTCAGTCAGATGATGAGGTGAGTGGTTTCTTTTGAAGAGCTGAACCATGATGGGCACACATTAGGCCCTTCCCTGAGGCCACTGTGTGTGACAGCTCCAGCTGTTGTGACACAGGAGTCTCCTGCTTATCTATACCTCCCATTAGTGTTCCCATGGCCCTTTCTTTGCTAGACCCAGCTCAAATAATAGCTTCTCTAGGGAACCTTTGCTCGATGTCGTGGCTTTCTTCTGGGCTTACAATGGCCTCCTTGCCTGCCTGGCCACCTGGCCTGAGACCCCGAGTTACTCATAGTCTCCATCCATCTCCCTGTGGCCAGGTCTCCTTGACAATTGCATCCCAGGACAGGGGACTCAGTTATTCCCAGCTACACCACTTGGCATTAAGCTCGCTGTCTGGGAAGAGCCAGTTCAGAGTGAGGGTTTGGTAGCCTGGATTTTCATTATTATTATTTATTTTCATTTTATGTACATTGGTATTTTACCTGCATGTATGTCTGTATGTATGTGTACAGGTGTCAGATACCCTGGAACTGGAGTTGTAAGCTGCCATGTGGGTTCTGGGAATTGAACCCAGGTCCTTCAGAAGAGCAGCCAGTTTGGGTTTCTTTCTTTCTTCGTCCTTTTTTTTTTTTTTTTAGTGTTTCAAGTCAGGGTTTCTCTGTGTAACAGAGCCCTGGCTGTCCTGGACTCACTTTGTAGACCAGGTTGGCCTTGGACTCACAGAGATCCGCCTGCCTCTGCCTCCCGAGTGCTGGGACTAAAGTTGTGCGCCACCACACCTGGCTCAGTATGGGTTTCTTAAGGGATTGCTGTGCAACTTGTTTATTCATCCCCCCAGTACATTCACTGTATCCTACATTCAGGGTCTGCATTGTCACACCTGGCTAGCTGAGGTGCTGCTCAACCCAGCTCTGTCATTGATCAGCCGGTTAGCCTTAGTGTCGTTCTTAAGTAACTTAGCAAAATCCTGCTGCTTCTTCCATCAGAGGAGAATGCCTTTTGACTTTTATTGTGGCGACAATTAAATGAGATTACTTAAAGCACCAAGCATGCCCCTAACACTCGGACCCACAGCAGTTTTGATGACTGTCACTTTCGGTCTGCTGTTTGCCAGATGTCAGACTTGAGTTTCAGTAAGTGGCTGAGAGAAACTGTCTCCTGGAGGTTCTCATGAGGGAGGCACAGCTACAGAGGCCAGCGTGGACACAAGCCAGGGTGATGCTTGAGGGCCTCAGCCTAGAGTGGACTTGTAGCTTTGATGGAATCCACAGGCCCATCCAGGTCAGGGCTGCAAAGGCATTCCTGGCAGGGGAGCAGGAGCCCGAGACAAAATGCACAGACTAGCAGTGTTCTCACTGGGTGTGGGGCTGAAGGTGGGGCTGAGGTGCAGATGGGGCTGAGGCCAGCACCCTGCCTCTGCTGGTGGAGTCCCAAGTGTCACTCACTCAAGGAGGCAGTTTCAGACTGGGACCCAACAGGACAAACCCTGATGTTGCCCTTGGGCTAGATGCTGACACTGGGGAGGGGGTTCTCAGGCCTGCCTGCTCACTTCCTGCCAGGACCACACCAGGAAACCTGTGAAGTGGGTGGGGGCTGAAAGATGGGGTTGGGGTGTTCTGATCTGAAGGGGAGCCTATCTGGATGTGGACCTGGTGTGACTCAGTTTCTCCCCACAACCCTGGGCTGCTCTAGATGGAACTGGAGGAGACAGAATCCTCTCCGGAGCCTGAAGAACCCCCATCTGATGCTGAGTTTGAAGGCGAGGGCGACTATGAGGAGGGTCTCTATGCAGACTGGTGGCAGGAGCCAGATGCCAAGGGCGATGAGGCTGAGGCTGGTCAGTAGTGGGTTGTGACGAAGGGATAACACACACACCTTGGGTTGGGTGCTAAGGACAGGGGTTCTTTCTCGGGGCTATGGCGCCAGTGGAGTGTAGGTGGGTGCTGCCACCCTACTGTAGGGTGTTGCAGCCTGTTCGTCGTCTACCCTCCTGCTAGGTCAATGTTCAGACACCTGTTGGACTGGGCAGGGCTAACTCTTGCTTTCTCCTTCCTTTCCAGAGCCAGAGCCTGAACTGGTGTAAGAACGGTGGCACAGTGTGTCCTTCAAGCTCAGGACACCTGGCTGGGAGCAAGAACTATTTATTAAAACTTAAAATGGCCGGGTATGGTGGCGCACGCCTTTAACGCCAGCACCCTGGGGGAGCAGAAGCAGGTGGATCTCTGAGTTCTGGGCCAGCCTGCTCTACGCGGTGAGATCTAGGCTAGTCCAGGTTGCATAGTGAAATCTTGTTTCAAAACAAAAACAGCTGAGTGTGGTGGGACCCGCCTTTAATTCCAGCACTTGGGATGCAGAGGCAAATGGATCTCTGTGAGTTCCAGGGTAGCCTGGCCCACATAGTGAGTTCCAGGCCCATCAAGGCTACGTAATGAGACCCTGTCTCAAAATAAAGTAAAAAGAAAAACCTTAAAATGGACACAGCTGGCCTAGTTCTCACTGAGACTCCACTTTGCCTCTCTGTGTCCTTGAACCGCAGAATTGGTGCCCATATTGGTGGTTGGTAAGTGAGCTGTTGGGGTCCCTCTCCCCCTTTCTGCCCCTCCAAGGTGGACGGTCTCCTGAGGAAGTTTTCAGCTTCCTGGTTGAGACTCACGGGACCAAGGTGATGGTTGTGTCTGATCTGCAGAGCAGGTTGTGAAGAACTCTGGGCTTAGAGTTCTGGTGCTCAATAAATGTTTATTGTTGAATGAATCACTGCACCTGAGGCCAGTCTCCAAGGTTGAGCTGTGTGGGTACAGGTCCTTGCCTCCCTCCCTCTACCAATCTTCCCTTATCTATGCAATGCCAGCTGGTGTACCCTGTGGCCTTGGCAGGCCCTCCACACCCCTAACATCTGAGAGCTGGAGATCCCTGTTAGCTGTGTGCAACCTCAGACCAGCCACCAGGGGGCGTGAAAACACAGTATTCCTTGCAGCCTTCAGAAGGTGGGTTCAGATTTCTTAACCAGGGCTGTCTGTATTTTTCTAGACCCAGGCCACTCTCTTGGGGGTTAGAGGGATATGAAGAGGGGATGAAATACATTTGCTACATGTTTTTATTTCTTGGAATTTCCCTAGAATTAGAGCAAGCATGCCCAGTCTGGCTGTTGCCAGCACCCCAGCTCAGTAGCCAGAGGGGGAGCACTAGGGAATATATGGTTTGCTGACTTTGGACTTTCTGAAATGCAGTGGGACAGCCAGAGCTCACTTGTCCAACCTTGCTTTGGCTCTTGGGGAGGAGTCTGGAGGACTGGGAACAAGGATTTGTCCGAGTAACTACTGCCCCTCCTGGCATTCCATTGCAGGGAGTTAGGGACAAAAGGGGGCCACTTTCAAAAGGAACACAGGGTCAAGGCCAAGAAGGTGATAGTTCTTACTCTTCACCTCGCCAAACTCCCAGGGGGCAGAGGCCTCCATGATGGAGGGTTGAGTTGACTCAGGGAAGGGCACACAGTTCTCATTGTCACACCCCTGCTCCCGGGTGCCAGATGACCTGTCCTGGGACCCACGCACCTCTGTGTCCTTGAGGACTGATGTCCTCATCTGTCTCTCTTCTAGGCTCTGGTCCAAGTCTGTTGGCCTTCAGAGGTAAAACTGGGTTCAGGATAGGGAACTGGTAGCTTCTCTGTGACCTTCATCTTACCATGGTTTCCTGACAGCTCCCAGGTACCACGGTGACTCTGCCCACCTTCCCCCTCCCAGGCTATTGCGCTGTCAGCAGCATCTAGTGGCCCACCTCCTGCTCCAAGGAGGGGCTGCCCTCCAGGTCTGGCACCACATGGTGCAGGGAGCAGGATGTGCTTGAGCGTGTCTGTACAGATGTGTGCCGCTGTGAGCACCAGCTTTGGAATCTGGACTGCTGGGTGTGGGTCTGAAAAGTGCCTGTGTGTCAGTGCAAGTGTGTGTGTGTGTGTGTGTCCCAGTGTGAGCATGTGCCTGCCTGCAGAGGTCTGAGTGTGCCTATGGCACCCAGATATCTTACAGTGTGTGTGTATCTGTCTGTATATGTGTGTGCCTACATGTGTTTTGGGAGGGTTTCATTCATCCACACCTTTATTGAGCATCTTTTATGTACCAGGCGTGCTGCAGGTTCTGGGCACATCATGATCATGAGCAAAACAGGACAATCACCCCACCTTCTCGGAGCTCCTGTTCCCCCGGAGGCAGGTGGTGAGCAGGAGGTCTGTAATAAGTTGTTAGTATCCCAGGACTCAGGAGACAGAAAGAGTCTTACCACAAGTTCTAGGCTAGCCAGAGCTACATAGGAAGACCCTGTCTAAAAACAAAAATTGTGTTATGCTGGATATATCAGATAAGAAAATAGAGCCAGGGCTGGAGAGATGGCTCGGCGGTTAAGAGCACTGTCTCAGAGGTTCTGAGTTCAGTTCCCAGCAACCACATGGTGGCTCACGACCCTCTATACTGGGATCTGATGCCCTCTCCTGGCATGTAGGTGTACATGCAGATGGAGCACTCATACATTAAGTAAATAAATCTTTTTTTTTTTTTTTTTTGGTTTTTCGAGACAGGGTTTCTCTGTTTAACAGCTCTGGCTGTCCTGGACTCGCTTTGTAGACCAGGCTGGCCTCGAACTCACAAAGATCCACCTGCCTCTGCCTCCCAAGTGCTGGGATTAAAGGCGTGCGCCACCACCGCCCGGCTTAAGTAAATAAATCTTTAAAAAAAGAAAATAGAGCCAGCTAAGAGGGACCCAGAGTGCTGAAGAGTCTCAGATTACATATATGACTGTGTTTGAGTGTGTATCCGTGTGTGTGTGTGTGTGTGTGTGTGTGTGTGTGTGTGTGTGTGTGTACACGTACATGCCTATTAACCAGCTACCCCTAGGAATCCTGTCCAGGCCCTCAGCCAGTCCAGTATGCCTTACTCAGCTCCCCTTTTCTCAGGTAGCTGGCAGTCCCACCCATCCATCGCTCCCTAATGTGAGCCTCTCCCATTGCCCAGCCAGCTGGCTCCCCAAACCGGTGAGACAGAGTCCCAGCCAGTCTCTGCGCGTGGGCCCTCCAGCTCATTCTCCCAGCCCCACCCAGTCCATATGTTCTCACCTCTCCTCACCCTACAACACCCCACCAGCTCTTCCATTCTTACAGTATGCTGGGGGCAGGTGTGGGATGGGCAAAGAACATTGAGCTGTGACCTCATACAATCAGACCAAACTCAATAGATACCACAGAAGTGTACTGGATCCCTTCCATATGAAAGCAGAACTCTGTAATGCAGAGTCCCTCCCAGGTACCAGCACTTGATAATTGTACCACTGCCTTGTAGGTGCTGGGAATCAAACCTCAAAACTGCCCCCTCTGTTCTGCGTGCGTTGGAACGATGCTCAGAGAAGGGAAAGTGAAGTGTCATGATCTGAAAGAAAGTCAGATGGAAGGCAGAGACCCTGGGCTTTGGGCTGTCAGCTGGGGCCAAGGAGAACAATGGGGGTACTGAGACCCTACAATGTTTGGCCTACAAAGAATTTGGAAAAAGAGAGTGGAAAGGGAAAGATGGGAAGGAAAAAAGGTAGGAAAGACAAAGGGAAGAGGAGAAGTAGCAGAGTCCTGGTGTCAGGTCCATTGGATGTAGGTCTCATGTTTGGGGCCCTGGGCCAGATATGTTAGGGTCACTTAGGATAGCAACTTCCTGACTTATGAAAGTGATGGTCAGTGGAAGAAATTCCTGTTAGTGCCCCCAAATTCCTAAATTCCCTTATTAGCTTGAAATATATATATATATATCAGTCAAATTTAGCAGTGGGGTGCTGTTTACAACTTCAGTGACATTAATGTTAGTACTAACAACCTACTATGGTGGGATCAGCCTTGAAAAGAACCCTTAAGGAGGCTGGAGAGAGGACCTGGGTTTGATTCCCAGCACGTACAAGGCAGCTCTGTATAACTGTCGGTACTCCTGTTCCAGGGGGTCTGGTGCCCACTTCTGTCTTTGGAGGCACTGCACACATGTGGTACCCAGACATACTTGCAGACAAAACACCCATACACATAATACAACTTTTATATTTAAAATTTTTTAAAAAGGAAGAACCCTTAATGTCTCATCTGATGTCACCTGTCTCTGAGAATAGGGTCTCTCCTGGGAACAAAGAAGGACCCCTTCTCCATGTCGGATGGTCATGTCAAGCTGGCTCTGGAGCTAATAACTTTACTTGGCATCAACCTGACAACCACAAGGCCCAGGGCCATCAATCCTTGTCTCCCCACTCTGGCCTTTCTCCAGGCCCTCTTACAGTGTCATCTGCCCTGGAAGATGGCCCTGATTTCATAGATAGGGAAACTGAGGCCCAAAGAATCTGGGTTGTACTCGAGGGCTGGGGCTAACTCTGGGCTAGCACACAGCTCTGGCTGGTTCCCTTTAGGATCAAGTTCCAAGATGACTTGGGGGGGGGGTCACTGGGAGTGTTAGAAACCTCAACAAGTATCCCAGCTGAAATAAAAATCCCAGGCCCAACCTGTGGGCCCATCACCTCATAATCACTACTTCCCTGGTGCCAAGGGCTTCCTGGATAGCATCTCTTTTATCCCCTGAAACAGCCCTTGGTATAAAACCATCTATTCTGCCCATGACTCAGGTGGGGAAACTGAGGCAAGGTGAAGGTGTGTTTACTTGTTTGCTCTCCCCCCAACACATATACGCTTGACCCCTTGACTACCTGGACGAATTCTCTAAGGCCATCAGGAAAGCAGAGGCCAAGGGAACTTGAAATTTTCCATTGGGGGGGGGTCAGTGTTCCCATTTTTCCTTTAAAAGAAAGAACTTTGTCAGGCTGGGAGTGTAGCTCAGAGAGTTTGCTTATCTTGCTTGGAGCCCTTGAGTTCCATTCTCGGTACTAGTGTGTAGAGAGCTGCAATGTGCCGCGCCCTAAAGATGGCGCCGGTCTCTGCCTTCCACCAGCCCGACGGTGAGCGCTCTCTATGATAAATAAGTTCATATTTGGCAAAGACCACTGATCTGGTTTGCTTCCGCATACGTGGGCCTCTAAGATAGCACTACGTGGCTTTACTTGATTGGTTGTTCATTTAGTATTTAGCCTGTGGGTTGGGTCTGCCTGGGCATTCGGAATTCGGAATTCAGAAGACTGTTTTCAAGGGACCTGAATAAACTGCTGGAGAAGAGCTTTTGTGAGTTGCGTCATCCTTGCTGGTCGAGGGGGACGTGACAAGTGGTGGCCCGTACGGGGACCCAGAAAAGACTCAGAACTCCTGCAGTTCCTGGGATAAATCAGGACAATAAAGTTTCACGGAGATAGCGAACACAAAGTAAAGATTCGCGGATAATAGCGAACATACGGTAAAGATTCGCGGAGATAGTGAACACAAAGTAAAGATTCGCGGATAATAGCGAACATACGGTAAAGATTCGCAGAGATAGCGAACGAAAGGTAAAGTTTCGCGGGGAAGCAGCGAACCGAAAGTAAATTTTTAAACATGGGATTGTCTGAGTCACACCCAATTTTTCTGGCTCTTCAGGAGCTACTTTTAGCTAGGAATTTGAAGATTAAGAAGTCTACCCTAGAAAGATTTTTGAATGAATGTGATTCCATGGCTCTGTGGTTTGCGGTGTCCGGGAATCTTATGGTATCCTGCTGGGACAAATTAGGCAGGGACTTGGATTTTACTTGGGAGCAAGGGACTCTGAAGCATGGAGTAAGACCGATTTGGAAAATGGTGAGGAGTTGTTTAGAAGATCAGAGGTGTTGTAATGCAATCAAAGAGGGAGAATCAGCCTTGGAACTGCTACAAGGGGAAAGATCTGAGCAGGTAGACAGTGAAAAGGAAAGTAACAAAGGCGAAAGATTTGAGCAGGCAGACAGTGAAAAGGGAGGCAAAAAGAAAGTTCCTCTCTATCCCGATCTTAGAGATTTTAGAGATTTTAGAGATTTGGAGGACTCAGAGAGCACGGATTCTGAAGGAGAGCTACACGCTCTAATAGAACAGTTGGAGAAGACTGTTATTAGAAAAAAGGAAAAGAAAAAAGTAAAAGAAAAGGACATATCGGCGGCAGTCAGTGTGGGTGGAGCCGTTGCTACAGCGCCTGACATGTCGGCGGCAGTCGGAGTGGGTGGAGACATTGTTACAGCGCCTTCAGCCACGCTGGCCGTGGCTGATAAAGCCGTTGCCATGGCGCCTTCAACTCCTCCTCCATATCCAGAAGCCACTCAGATAGATCAGCCTGTTCAGTCCCTGAAAGTAGGGAGATCTTTCTGCCCGGGGATGTGGACACAAGTAAGAACAGAATAGAACATTATCCCACTGCACTTGCTGCTTTAGCCTTGAATGGTATCCAACAATGCTTACAGTCTTTTGGAGTTGCTCCTGCCAGTATAATAGTGCCTTATTCCAGTTATCAAATTAAGATTTTGTGTGGCACTGTAGATGACTGGGCAATATTGCAATGTAGCTTTGAAGGAGTGATTGATAACCATTATCCTAAACATCCATTGCTATCATTTTTTAAGGAGCACCCAGTGATATTCCCTAAGGTTACTTCAGCAGTACCACTTCAAGGGTCACCAAATGTATTTACTGATGGCTCAAAGACAGGCTGTGGAGCCTATTTGATAGAAAGACAAGAGCCCGTGTTATGTCAATTTCAACCGGGCTCCCCCCAAATAGTAGAGTTGAAAATAGTAATTGAAGTGTTTAAAAGATGTCAATTTGCATTCAATTTGATTTCAGATTCAGTTTATGTGGTCAATGCAGTGAAAGTATTAGAATTAGCAGGTCCTATTAAGAATAGTAGT
>CAJQZJ010000210.1:778592-815978 GCA_907164525.1 Lophiomys imhausi
TGTGTGTGTGTGTGTGTGTGTGTGTGTGTGTGTGTGTGTGTGTGTGTATGTGTGTTCAGGAAATCCTTTTCTAAGCAGCCATTCCTCACAATTCCCACCCACACAGGCTGTTTACTCTTGTCACTCTGTAAGCTCTCTGAGGGTTAGGATACTTTTAATTTTCTGTGCAGCCAGGGTCTAAATTGTCCCCCAGCATACAGTTAGTGCTCTGCTCAGTACTTGAGTTGAATGAAGGGCTATAGGACCCTTGGTTCACGGTGCAGCCACAACAGCACTTATCAACCACAAAGGAGGAAATACCCAAGTCTTCTTAAGCTGTTTATTGAGTTCTTTCGGATAGCTAACCAGTCTTGCCCACCATGGTGGGGGGGGGGGAGGTTGCTGCCCTTTTTCATTTAGGCCTATGTTCCCTTTCTTTCCATCTAATGTCTGATCCCCCCCAGCCCACCAAAGCTTCCTTATACTCCCATTTAATCTTTTTAAGAATAATTTATTTGTATTTATGTGTATTGGTGTTCTAACTGCATGTATGTCTGTGTGAGGGTGCCAGATCCTCTGGAACAGGAGTTACAGACAGTTGTGAGCCACCATGTGGGTGCTAGGAATTGAACCCAGGTCCTCTGGAAGAACAGTCAGTGCTCTTAACTGCTGAGCCACCTCTCCAGCCACCATCATTTAATCTTTGATGGAATCGCTGCTCTTTTGTCTATTTCTTCCTGCAACATTATCCACCCCCACCCACCCACACACACACTGACCCTTTTGCTCCGGTACTTGGAAACCAAACTCTTTCTCTGGGACTTGGTGGGACTTGAAATAAGAAGGTGTCCTAGTTTAGAGGGTACCTTATTTCCCAGTCTTGTGACTTCTTTGGAGCTTACTTTTTAAATTGCATAACATTTTGTTTACTTTTATGTGTGTGGCACTTGTACCATGGCTGGAGAATGGGAGGACAGAGGACAGACAGCCTGTGAGACTTGGTTGTTTCCCTCCACCAGGTATCAAACTCAGTTTGTCATGTTTGGACAACTGAGCCATCACACGAGACCATTAAAAATATCCTTTTAATGTGGCTCATTTTGAACTAGCTCTGTAGACCAGGCTGGCCTCAAACTCAGAGATCAGCCTCCCTCTGCCTCCTGAGGGCTGGGATTAAAGGAGTGAGCCACCACTCCCCTGCTACTCCAACAGTTTTTAAGAACTATCTTGAACTGACCATATTATCCGTTTAAATACTGACATTCCTCAGCTGTTTAAATACCACTACGAAGCTTACTTCATTTAATCTCTCCAACCTAAGACAGATAAAGCTAATGAACCCAATTTACTGATGAGAAACAGGGAGAAAGGTAGTTGGCCTAAGGTCATATAAAGATTAAGGGGAGACCCCAAAGCCAGGCCTTCTAATTCTAAATAGAAGGAACACTCCATCTTTTGTAGGGGAGAGAAATCCCAACCTAGCACAAAGCCCATGAAATGCTTTACAAACATCTTATTACTACGTTGAGGCAAGAATGAATAAGCCTGACGCTGAGTTGGCCGACCCATGAAAGCGTCAGTCCTTTCCCATGCCGCCCCCCTGACTCACCTGTTGGACAGGTAGGGGGAAGGGGAGAGTAATGAGTCTTACCTGCTCAGGGCTAGGGTGGGGCAAGACACGCCCTACCTGTTCCATTGGCTTTTTCCTTAGTCTTACTGACATCCCCCTGTCCAATCATAAGGAAGAAACTTTCTATTTGCCAATAGATGCAGAGTGAGGATGAGACCTCAAGTTGGCGTCCACCCCAGAGCCGACTGGCAGTCCCTGGGGCCAATGGTGAGCGCATAAACAGATGCAGCCGTGGTAGAAGTCCGGGCGCGAGGCTCCGCCCCTCGATGGAATAGTCAGGCGGGGCAGCCAGTGAGCTAGGCTCAGCGGGTGGGCGTCTCCCCAGGGGGGCGGAGCTTAGAGGGGGCGAGAGGTGTGGCTTGGCCGTCAGGTCCCTTTGCCTTTTGTTCGTTTACTGAGTTGCTTCCTTGGCCAGAGTCCGGAGCAGCCGCCGCCCGAAAGCGCCGAGCTCAATTCGCTGCCCGCGCCGGCTCCCTCCCGGCCCGACCCCGACCCCGACCCGGCCCAGCCCAGCTCCACGCTCAGGTACACCCGGTCGGGGTACGTATCACTGCGGGCAGAGAAGGGGAACAGCGAGCGGCCCAGAGGCGGGTTCCATAGGTTTCAGGGCAGGTGAGGGTCGGTGCCAAGGAGCGCACCTTGCACCGGCGACAGGGGGCGCGCTGCGGACCTGGGCGCGGGACCCTTGGGACAAGCGATCGGGTTGAAGTGCCCCTCCAGGCTCCGTGAACCGCAGGTCTGAGAAGGGCGGGGAGGAACTAGGGCAGGTGTCTCCGAGTTCGCGCCTCCCCCAGGGCCCGCGGAGCTTGCCCCATTTGTGGCGTCCCTGACACTCGCCCGGAGCTGACGGGGCAGACTTTGACCCGCTCTGCTTGGTCCCTGAGCTCACGGAATTTACTGCCCGGGAAACTTGCTGCTAGTCTCTTTGGGGCCACCCTCACCCCACCCCACTCGTCATCCTTGCTTTCCCTCCCTCCCTACTCCCCCAGGCCTGGGTGGGGCCCTATTGTCTGCGCCCAGCTTACCCAACTGTAGGGGCCGAGTGCTCTTTTCTCAGAGACGCGGTCCCCACCTGCTGAGCAGAGCAGGTGAGCGCTTGGAGGACCGAGGCCCTGCCCTTCAGCTCCGAGCTGTACCTGTGGCGCCTCCCTCTGCTCTAGTGTATGCCGGTTTATGCCTTCTTACGGAGGGATGGGGTGACAGAGAAACCGGTGAAGGATCTGGGCTCAGTGCCCTACCGATGTCTGACACTGGTGGCTTGGCCTGGAGTCTGCGCCGGTAGAGAAAATTAAGAAGCATTCGCTTCAGTTTTCAGTAGCTGTGGTTTCCAGAGTGTTGATAGGGAAACAGCAATACCTTTTTTTATTTCTGCAACCCATTATTGTTGAGAAATCACTCCAAACAAACTTTCCTGGAGAAAGTAACCATGGTAGCCTTCTCTGGGATTTTCCGGTCTCCTTGCTTAGAGCTGATTTTAGGCATGGTGTGCTTCTTGGAGGAGGAAAGCCCCTTCCCCCAGCCAGCTCCTGGCTGAACACGGGCCAGTGCCTGCGCTTGACCCTGTTCTCCCTGCCCCCCACCTCCATCCTGTTTGCCCGGCCCCTAAGGCCTGAGGTGGGGACCAATGGGGGTGGGTGCTGAAAGGGGAAGTGTCTTCTTCCTTCCCTTTCGCCTTCTCCGGGGACCACCACACCCCTTAACGTGAGGCCTGCTAAATGCCTCTCCTCCCAAGCCCTGCCCCTTCCCCAGGAATTGGGGGTGGGCAGGGCTGAGCACAACTGAGGAAGATTAGGAACATGATTAGCCTTTCTCCAAACCCCCCGCCCCCCATTACATTCCCCATTTTATTTAGCTGGTTGACAATTGAGGCAGGAGTGCCTAGGGCAGGAATGTTGCTTGCTGCTGGCAGGGTTTTTAAATTATGAAGGTGCGTTCTTTCTAGAGGAATTGCCAGAAGTCCCTTCTCCGCCCACCCTTTCCTGAGTGTTTGGTGGGGAAAGTGGGACAAGGAGGAAGTCTTTGCTGTGGAAGGCTTCTTCCACAACAGGCACCCTCAGGCTGAACAGTGTGAGCCCTCCCCTTGTCCTCAGTGTGGTGAGAGCTCGGCTCTGGCTAGACTTGTGAACTTCTACTAGGTTTGTTGCCTTGGCTTATACAAATCTGAAGTGTGGTCTTTTCCTAGGCATTTGGAGCCTAGCCTTCTTGGGGGAACAGAGCGGGAATGCCAGGGCTAGTCTGAGGCAGAGGGGAAGATGGGGTGAGAGTTATCAGTGCTGCTTACTCAGACTCACCTTGGAAGCCGTGGTACTTGGTTGTGGATGGAGTAGGGGTGGCAGTCAGACTCCCTCCTGGAGTTACCCCTTAGGTCCTGTGGAAGCTGCAGGGGCATGAAGTTAAGGCTAGACAACCTGTCTTCCCTCCTGTCTGTGCCAAGGAGGAGGAGGGGAAAGCATTGTAATTACATGAGCTAAATGATTAGTTCAGCTAATCTGGTTTTGTGGCTGTGATGAAAAGACAATACTGAGGAAGTATGGCTAGGAGGTGCCTGGCCCAAGCTGGCTTCTGACTGGACAGGAGGGGAGGGGAAGCAAAGGTAGGATCCGATTAGTCATTTCTTGCCAGATCGAGTCTGGGCTTGGGTGACAGGAGCCTCCCCCGCACCCTGGCTCCACCCCATTCCCCCTGGAGCCACCGTCTGGCCTGCTGGGGTTGAGCTTGGAGAATGCAGCCTGTGGGAACGGAAGGTCAGGCTTCAGGGAGCCTGGTTGACTGCTTGTTTTCCTTCCTGAGGGGTCCACAGGCCATTGCTGATGAGAGAGGGCCTGTCCTCATACAGAACTACTTTAGAACAAGGTGACACATTTGGCTTGTCCACAGAAGGACAAGGATCTAGAGAGTCTAATGGGGCAGTCCTGAGCACTGGGACAAAGGGCACTGGACTGAGCCCACTTGAATTTCTGAGCAAGTGTCTCATTACCTTGCCTCTTAGGTTCAGCGACCTCAGGAATAGTAAAACTATCTACCCAGAAAGTACTTCATTGATGGTAAGACAAGGGCGGAAGACTGCATGGTACCACATGCTTTCACTATGGTTCCCACTAAACATGCTTACCTTATAGTCAGGTGCAGTTTAATTTCATCCTTAGAAACTCAGGGAAACCAGGCGTGGTGGCACACAACTTTAAACCCAGCGCTTTGGGGGAGAGCCAGCGGATCTCTGTGAGTTTGAGGCTAGCCGGGTTTACAAAGAGAGTCCAAGACAGCCAGAGATACACAGAGAAACCCTGTCTCCAAAAAAGAAAAAGAAAAGAAAAGAAACTCAGGGAAGGTTAGGAACTTGCCCAGTGTTGTACAGTTAGCTCCAATCTCAGACTTCCTTCTGCTGTTTGGCTCCAGTACGACTCAGTAAGGATTTCTTTTTTCTTCTTCCTTTTTTTTTTTTTTTTTTTGTGTTTTTTCGAGACAGGGTTTCTCTGTGTAACAGCCCTGGCTGTCCTGGACTCGCTTTGTAGACCAGGCTAGCCTCGAACTCACAGAGATCCGCCTGCCTCTGCCTCCCAAGTGCTGGGATTAAAGGCGTGAGCCACCACGCCCGGCTTCTTCTTCCTTTTTTTATGTGGGGGTGCTGAGGATCAAATCCAGGGCCTTGCACAAAGTAGGCAAGCACTTTTCCATGGAGCTCCATCATCAGCCCTGGATGGGAGTTGCCACCCTGCCCCCTTCCTTTCTTGACAGAATCTCATGTAGCCCAGGCTAGTCTCTGAGATTGACCTTGAACTACTTTTTTTTTCTTTCTTTTTTTCTTTTTTGAGACAGATTCTCAACATGCAGCCCTGGCTGGCATAGAATTTGATATGTAGACCATGCTGGCCTCAAATTCACAGAGATCCACCTGCCTCTGCCCCCTGAGTACCAAGATAAAAGATGTGTGCCACCATCATGCCTGGTAAACTTTTAAAAACATTTATTATTATTATTATTAATTTTGTGCATGTGCCTGTGTATTTGAGCAGGCACAGAACACAGCACATCTGTAGAGATCAGAGGACAACTTTCAGGAATTGGTTTTTTTTTTTTTTTTTTCCTTCCACCGTCTGGGTCCTGTGGATCCAATTTATTTTTAACCCAATCAGCCTTCTCACCAGTTCAGACTTTGAACTTGTGATCCTCCTGCCTCTGCCTCCCAAGTGCTGGAATTACAGGGATGGAAACCTGTGGCTGGCTTATACCCTGCTGGGGGTCGGACCCAGGGTTTCACTAACGCTAGGCAAGCATTCTGCCAAGGGGGCTGCATCTTTAGCCCTAAATGGAAGTTTTCTACTGCCCCTTTTGGAGAGCTTCAGCTCCAAGGATAGAAGGGAACTTAGAAAAGCCCTGCTAGACATGTGGGGGTGGTGAAGGCGGGACAGGTTTGTCAGGTGGGGGGTGACTCATCCTCCTGGCTGCCAGTGCTTTGAAACCTTGGCAGGCAGTGGTCTGTCGGTGGTGAGGCAGCTGGAAGCAGTTCCTTAATCCCAGGAGCTGTGAGGGTAGGTGTTAGGGGAGACCAAAGGAAGGAGAGCCTGCCTGGCTCAGAACTTCCTGGGCTGGACCCTAGATGAGAATTGGGAGCCACTTGCTTCACTAGTGTCCTGGGCTTTGCCGGGTTGGGGTCGGGGGTGGTGCTCTCTGGGGAATGGAGACACATGAGTCAGATTTAGGCCTGGGTGTAAGTGTCCTGCTGGGTCATGCCAGTTAGCACAGCCAGGCTGCTTGGAGAGAACTTGGCTGTCCTGGCGGAGACCCTAGTATCTGGGGTGTGGTAACTGCCACCTGCCACCGAGGGCTTTGCTGTGGGAGTAGGATGAGGAGGGGTTGTGGGGGTGTCTGAGCCAGAGCCCTAGCCCTTGAAGGAGGATTTGGTGGTACATGGTAGGTATGTGGCTTCTGAGGTATGACCGATTTGGGCCCCCTTCTGTCAACCCAGCTCGAGCACTAGAATGAGCCTGCAAGATGGGGTCTGGGGCTAAGTTCAGCCTGTGTACTGGTACAGGCGGGACACTGAGGCTCTTACCACCAGACCATCGTAGTCTTAAGACAGCAAGGGACCCACAGCATACGGATTACTGACCCTAGAGAAGAGAACACACAGCAAGGAGCCCTGACTGAACAACACAGAGGGGAGTGAAGTCATTCTGGGTGACTGCCACACAAGGATGATGGACTTGTGGCTTTCTAGCACCCTGAGGCCACAGGGATGGGATGGGGGGGGGGGAGTGACACAGATGTCCTTATGGGAAAAAAAATAGAGGCCAGACACAAAAAGAGTCTTCTGACGCCCCCCCACCCCACCCCGCCAGAGTTGTAGTGGGTTGTGAGCTGCCATATGGGTTCTGGGAACCGATCTGGGTCCTCTCCAAGAGCAGTAAGTGCTCTTAACTGCTGAGCCATCATCTCTCCAGCTCTGGCTCTGAGGTCTTCGCTTGAAAAGGAGGAGCAAGAGGAGGCTCATAGTTAAGTCCCCTCTGGAGAGGGCCACCCTACCCAGGAGATACTACATGTGGGTGAATAGCAGGTCTGAGACCTACTGAGTCCTCAAAGGAAAGGTTTTGTTTGGGGACTTTGGGGAGAAGGACCACACAGCTGTTAAGGGTAGCCAGCATTCCACAGCTGGTTGGGGCTCAGTAACTCTCTGATGAATAAAGGTGGTGAGATTGGGCAGGACAGGCCACTGGGATTTGTGTCTCTGCAGCTGACAGACACCCTGGGCCTTCTCCTGGGACTTGGTTGAATCTGATGGATGTCTGGGGACATGGGCTGTCCCATTTTCCAACAACTTCCTGGGCTAGGCTTGAAGAGAGAAAGAGCTCTTTGACAGTCTGCTGTGCTAGCCTCCTGGCCTGTTAACTTTTAGACGGCCCCAGGGGAGGACGCTCAGCAATCTCCACGGTTCCCCAAGGTGAAGCCAGAATCTTGTGTCTAGTGATGGTGGAGAGAAGCTAAATGATCAACAAACTGCCTCACTGGGGGTTGTCATTCTACCTCCCTTCAGTGAGAGAAGATCCATATTTGATCTATTTTTGTTTGTTTGTTTTTTCTGGTTTCTAAAGACAGAATCTCTAGGTATCCCTCTCTGGCTAGGAACTCAGAGAGATCCACTTGCCTCTGTCTCTTGAGTGCTGGGATCAAAGGCATGTACCACCTCATTCAGTTGATCATATATATATATATATATATATATATATATATATGTTTTCTCTGTGTAGCCTTGGCAGTCCTGGAACTCACCCTGTAGACCAGACTGGCCTCGAACTCAGAGATCCTCCTGTCTCTGCCTCCTAGAGTGCTGGGATTGAAGGCATGGGCCACTGCTGCCCAGCTGATCATCATTTTTTTTAAACTGAGAAATGCACAAAAAGTTTGTGGGAATAAAAAGTTGTCCTTAATCTGAACTTTGTGAAGCAGCCACCTTGAAACTCGCTTCCCTTCTCACCCTCCTCTCCTTTGCTGGTTACCTTCCACCTCCAAGTGTGCTCTGAATACAATGGGGAGTTGGTTTTATTCCTCCACAGTACAGGGATTAGAATCCAGGGAGGGCTCCCTGCGTGCAATACAAACCCTTCATTCATAAACCACTCATCTGTGAAGCCCTCACCGTGGCAAAGTTTTGTTTCTGAAACATGTATTTATTTTGTGTGTGTTGGGGGGGGAGGGAGTATTGTGTCACTGCATACAGGTGGGAGTCAAAGGACAACTTGCAAGAGTCACTTTTCTCCTACCATATGGCATATGGACTCAACTCATCAGGCTATGTGGCAAGCATCATTACTTGCTGCACCATCTCATTGGCCCCAGCCAAGGCGTTTTCATGAAGCCTTCTTGCAGAGCATTTTCTTTCTGCAGCCTGTGTTGTCTGGGGACCAAGAGTGCAAGTCCCTCTTGTCCAGCCCTATTCCTGCAATCGTACCCTAACTGGCTGTGATCCAACTGCCGTTAATGGGACTGCCTAAGCCCCAGTGGTGCTGGCTAGTGGTTCGTAATAGCTGGAGTGATTTTCCATTCCCAGGAGTCCTGGTGTGGGCTCATCTGCTGGCTTGGGATGCTGTCCTCAAGTGGGATGCAGCTGCCGCTGGAGCCCTCCGCAGGGGAGCCCCGAGGTTCCCTAGGTCAGCTCGCTTGGCCGGGCCACTTCCTTCTGCTACACATCCCCTTCATTTTTCCCACCCTGCTCTGTTTGCTTTGGGAAGCAGCCCAGAAGAGAACAAACAGCAGCTGGGTCGTGGCCTGAGCCTCTCCCACTCCAGACCACTTCTCAGCCATGGCCTGGCCTGGGCTGCCCTCCAGGCTGGAAGTGAGAGCTTTCCTTTGAAACTTCCCTTGTCTTTTCCAGTCCTCAGCACTGACCATGCGCACAGGCTGCTGCTGTCACTCCTCTCCTAGTATGATCAGTCGTCTGATGGAGGCTATGGGGTTTGTCACCGTGGTAGAATGGGGTGACAGTGAGGGGTTCCCTCCTGGAATTGGCACTCTCTAGAAATTCCTATGTGTGTACCATGACAGTGTGTTTCCTTCTGTCCTTGGGATTGCTGCCTGTGTCTCAGCTGGATCCAGAGGCAGTGAGGAGGGAAGCTTGGGGATGGTGTCCATCCCCTTTTAGTCCCCACCCAGAGGTGGGGACTGTTCTGTCTGCTCCTGGTTGAAGGAGAGACAAGGAGGCGGTGGCCGGTGGCGGCAGCAGCTGTGTTGGGGTCATGCACAGTCTGAGGAAAGGGGTCACATGATTAAGTAAATGGTTTGACTTGCCAAAAGACCCATAGCCTGTTAGGGGTTGGTTCTGATGAAGACCCTCTGCAAAGATTCTTACCCATCCCTCCTCCCCTGTGTTGATGGAAGTCTGTGCATCTTACTAGCCTCTAGCCTAAAGGACCTCTCTGGGAGCCCAGTCTTGCCAGCCCACTCTGCAGTGGCCCCATGCTTCGCTTCTGCACCCAGGTCCAGCAGTCTCTTGGGCAGCCTGTTCCTGAGCATGTTTCTAGGTGTCTTATTGTCATTTAGCAGCCTAGCCTAGCTTGCCTGTTGCTGACTGTCCCTGCAGGTGCTGGCTAGGCCGGGAGGCTGCTGTCACTCTTGGTGGGGTTATTTTTAAAGTCAGGACTGGGCGACATTCCGCAGGACAGCTTGGATGGAGGGTGCCTGGTGCCAGCACCCCAGCTGGCTGTACAGAAGAACAGGCATAAAGGGCGGGGCTCTTCCCCAGTCTGGAGCCAGTGGGGGAAGGGCCCTTCACATACCCTTTAAGGGCCTGTGTGTCTTCTCTCTTCCTGTCTTTGAGCTGCCCCTCTACTCCACCCTGTGATCTCTAAGCTGGCTTTGTCCTGCCTGCTGCCAACAATGGAGCAGAGTCCCACTGCTAAACAAAGGTCCCCCATTCAACTAGGAAACCCTCCCTGTCTCTGTCTCTACCCATCTCTGGCCCAGTGCCTGGGCAGGGCCCCACCACTGTCTCCCTCACTTCCACCCTGGTTCTGTCCAGGGTCATTGCAGAAGGTCTGACCTGTGAATCCAGGGCAGAGAAGGCTGAGACCAAACTGGGTGTGGCCTCTCCACCCCGGGAATGGCCAAACCTGTACTTTTACTTGTTGTGGACGAATTTCCCAGACTCTCTTGAGGAGTTGGTAGGGAGAAAGGTGAAGTTCATTGACAGTCCTGTCTGAAGGCTGACTACCAGCCTTCCTGTTGCAAGCATAGCTGTCTCTTGTGAAGAGTTCTGGCGTGTCCCCTCTTTGAACTGCTTTCTACTGACCTTGTCCACTCTCAGCCTTCCCTTTGCTGACATAGGAAACCCAGTGTCTTATTAGAATCTGGGGTATCAATGCTTCTTCTGAGATGATGGGGCTAGCATTTCTATGGGTAAAACTCAGGTTAAAAAACACCCAGAGAATTCCAGCATATGTGGTAGAGCTGAGACCAGTGCACAGGTGGGAGGCACTCCACCTGAGAGCACCCTTATTTATTTATTTTTCCACAGAGAGGGTTTCTCTGTGTAGCCCTGGCTGTCCTGTACCTCATTCTGTAGAGCAGGCTGGCCTTGAACTCACAGAAACCCACCGGCTTCTGCCTTTTGAGTGCTGGGATTACAGGTATGCACCACCAAACTCGGCCATTACAGACAGTTTCTAACTGCTATGTGGGTGCTGGGATTTGAACCCGGGATCTTTGGAAGAACAGCCAGTGCTCTTAACTGCTGAGCCATCTCTCCAGCCCCAGCACCCTCATTCTTATTCTCCTCTTCCTCCCTTTGGCTCAGCTTCCCTCAGACTCCAAGAGGTGGACTAAATCCAGGTCCACAAGTAAGGCAGACACAGCATTGAGCAGAGTGTCACCATTTCTGGAACAGGGAGCCTCAGTTTCCCTACCCAGAAATTGGGAATCAGCAGCAGCAGGGTTGAAATTCACTGACTATTAGAGAACTGGATGCTGGCCCTCTGATATCCTTTGACCTCTGCCTGGCCCTGGGCAGCTATCCAGCCCTTGGCTTCCCTTGGCTCCAGGCCTGGCCAGCTGGGCCTGAAGAGCAGTCTGTGAACAAACCTCTCTCGAGGCTAGCCCTGACTGCAGTGTTCCTCTCCTGAGGCTGGTCTTAGGTTTGGGATGAGCCTTCTGTCTCTCTGGCTCCTAATTGGCTGGTTAGATGGCTGTCTGTGGGGAAGGCAGCTTTGTGGTCAGACTGGAGAGTTCATGCCTACTGGGGCTATTGTCCTGTAGCTCTTCTTCACCTTCATAAGTCACTGGAGGGTCAATGCCAGTGGGTTTCACCTTAAGAGCTTGCGTCCAGTTTTTGTTTTGTTGTTTTGTTTTCCCTCTCCCAAAGGTGACTTCTGGAACCCACTCATTCCTCCCAAGCTCCTCAGTTCTCTCTTGGGAGCCACCCTAAGGGCAGAGGACAGGATGGGGGAGGCAGGATTTCCCTGAGCTGGCCGCCTCCAAGCCCCTGATTTCCTACCACTGGCTTTCTATGCTGCTGGAGCTGGGAGGAGGGGAGCATGAGAAGGCGGAGTTATTCTAAAATAGCTACTCCTGACAAGTGTCTAGGAGCAGCTGTGGACATCTGGTGGCACTGAGCCTGCTGCTGTTTATCAACCCCAAACGAAACTCTGAGTCACCCAGGATGGTGGGAAAAGAGGAAAGCTGATGCAGCTTGGAGCTGGTGCTGCTCCCGGACTGCTTGTGGCAGGGGAGGGCCTGTGTATCCCATGAAAGGCAGGGAGAACATTCGTCAAGCTCTCCTTTTTTTTTTTTTTTTTTCTTTGAAACAATGTCTCCTTCTGTAGCTGGTCTTCCCTGGGGATCCTTCTATCTCAGTTTCCTGGTGCTAGCAAGACAGGCGTGTTCCACCATGCCCCTCTTCGGTCATGCTCTGGCAAGGTGGGGCCGGGGGCCGTCACTGGATAGAGGCCCCTGATTCTCTTTGTTCCCTGGGGTGGCGCCTCTCAGTGTACCAGCTGCCCCACCCTAATCTTCGTAAGTCCCTCCATCATGGGTGGAACAACCTGTTTGAGAGATGCTGGGCACCACCCCATTTTATGGGTGGACTAACCTGGGCTCTGCTCATTCTGGGGCCATATTGGTCTGTAGAGGTTGAAAGGCCCTTAGTGTCAAGCTTGCTTGAGCCTGGTCCCTTGCTTGTCTCCAGTCCCATTTCTAGCCAGTTTCCACATCTATAAATTGGGGAACAAAGCTTTGAAACCCATGTGTGAGGGATCTGGAGGCATATGTGAGGGGTGTGAGCATCATAGTAGACCCTCAGTCTCTCTCCCTGGCTGCCTGTATCTAAGAGTTGGTGGTGGTTGCTGTTGGGTCAGTCCTCTTGACAGTGTGGCCAAACAGACTAAGTGGGAAGCCCACACTGAGTAGTTGCAGATGGTCATGAATGAGCCTTCAGGTGGCCCCCCAAGTCCTCAGCGCAGTGTGAGATTCCTCAGCAGTGACCACCCCAGAGGCCTGTCCCACACCATGCTGCTAGCCTGGGTTCCAGGAAGTGGAAGGTGAGCAAACACCCTAGGGGTGAGGCAGTTAGGACTGTAACACCCTGGTCCCCAACACTGAACACCTACTAAGTGCCATTGCCATAGTGAGGCCTTCCCAGAGAGTGGTGAAACCTAAGTTTGAAGCCACTGGCACCCAACAAGAGGTGGATTGGCTAGGGAGTAAGTTGCTAAGATTTGAATTGGTCTGTAGAACTCAGGATGCTGGGGAAGCTGGGAGCTGGAAGAGAGGAAAGCCTGATGAAGCTTGACCTTCTGGAAACTGAGACTCAGGAATTCTAAGGGAGCCTAGGGCACTGAGGAGAAACCTGTCAGACAGCTTCCCTGCCCCACCCAGTCTCTCATCCAATGGCTGGCTGGGTGCTGCAGCCTTTCCCAGGGAGCTCTAGCAGACTTGAGGGCAGGTCTGCAGAGCCCAGCATCTGTCTGAAACCCTTAGTTCCTTTTCCACTGAAAGTGTTGGATTGGGACAGGCCGGTGAGTGAGCCTGGGCTGGGCTGGAGGGATCTGGCTGTTTCCTGTCTCCATACCAGAGTTGGGGAGGCAAACACAGGGCTTAGCTACAATGGCCCCCTCCACAACTCTACACTGCCCAGGCTGACTCCTGTTTGGGCAGTCCCTTTTTGGGGGGCTGGGTGCCCTTACACTTCACCCATGCATCTTGCTGTGTGTGTACCACCCTCTTGAGGCCCTTGAGGCTATGGTGGGTTATCAGGAGAAGGACAGACTCCAGGGAAGAGGGCTACAGCTGAGTTGAGACTGGGGATAGCGGTGTTCCTCCAGCCAGCTGACATTGTGCTCCTGTTTTTCACCCCCCAGCAACCAGCATGGAGGTGATGAATCTGATTGAACAGCCCATCAAGGTGACTGAGTGGCAGCAGACATACACTTACGACTCTGGCATCCACTCAGGTGTCAATACCTGTGTGCCCTCGGTCAGCAGCAAGGGCCTCATGGATGAGGATGACGCCTGCAGCAGACAGTACACACTCAAGAAGACAACCACCTATACCCAGGGGGTGCCACAGAACCAAGGTCTGGACCCCCAGGGTTTTTTTTCTTCTTGGTTTTTCGAGACAGGGTCTCTCTGTGTGGCCCTGGCTGTCCTGGAACTCGATCTGTAGACCAGGCTGGCCTTGAACTCACAGAGATCCGCCTGCCTCTGCCTCCCGAGTGGTGGGATTAAAGGTGTGCGCCACCATCTCCTGGCTTCCAGGCATTTTTTTTCCATGGGGCAGAAAATCTAGCTGGATCCCCGATGGGAGATAGATCAAGGTGGGGGGTGGTCTCACAGTTCCCACTCTTGGGGACTCAGGAAGTCTGAAGAGGAACATGTGGCTACCCAGAGATAGAGAAGTCACTCCATGAACCCTGAATGTGTAAGGAGGCACAAGCCCTGCCCCAGACTGCCACTGGTTGGAAAAAGGAACCCAAAGTTCTTGACTTCTGGGATCTTAGGAATGTAATAAGGATACTATTGCGACCCTGGAGGTGGTGGTTGGGGAGGACCTGGAGATTAATGGGAAGACACATTCTTTTCCCTCCAGGAACTTCATGTCTGATGGGAGAGATAGGGAACAACCTGCCCCACCCCACCCCCACAGTCTGGTGGAAGCATCACAGTGTTCAAGCTTAGACTGGGCTAGCCCATGGCATGCAGATGTACCAAGGATGGGTATGGAGTAGCTGAATCGGTTGTGGGTTCCTGTCACAAAGGCAAAAACTCTACCAGTCAGAGTGTGTGCATGGCTTTAGGACTGTCATTCGCAGATGCCCCTAGGGCCCTAAACATTCCAGGGGGTAAGCTTTGGAGCCTGGACAGTTGCAGGGTGAGTTGTGGCTGGTTAGGGCTCTGTGAGCTGAGCCTGCGTCCCCAGGTATCCTTCTTGGTTGTGCAGGCAGAAACATCTGTACCTGGCCAAAACAGGGGTACCTCTGGGAGCTAAAGGAAAGCATATATAGGCGGGTGAGCCCTTTGGGTAGCCTCTCCTTCCTCATTAGTTGGAGAATGACTTTCTGTCTGCCTCTCTGTTAGGGCATTGGGACATTTGCCAAGGCAGGGCTATATGGAACTTTTTTTTTTTAAATAGCCTTAGCCTACCCAGAGGTAGAACCCAGTGTTTCCCTTGAGGACCCTCACCCCTGCCTTCTCAAAGCTACACTCCTATCCTGTCTCTGGATTGGCTATCTGGTCTTGGTTGGTGAGCTGGGACTCATTTTGGTCCCCTATCCAGGGAGAGAATTGCTACTTTGTAGAGGGTGAGTGTATAATTAGAATGGTGAAGTTTAGTTTGTCTAATCCCTGCCCTAATGTTACAGGTGAAGGAGGCACTGGGCTTTGGGGTCCTGAGTCCACTACTTTTGTGACCTTGGTATCCAGCATCCGGTGAATTGGAGATAGTATTATACTTGCCTTGTGAGATTGCTGTTGTCAGATTAAGTGAGGAAGTAGGAGAAAGGTACTTAACATAAGGACTCCACCGTTAGTTACTCTTTTTGTTTGTCTTTATGTATGTATGTGCATCTATGTGAATTTATGCACAAGTGTGTAGGAGAATACCCTTGGAGGCCAGAGGAGTCCTTCTTTGGATCCTTTAGAGATGGAGTACATTGTTGGTGAGCTGCCTGATGTAGGTGCTGGGATTGGAACTTTGAACCTCAAGATAAAAACAGCAAGTGCTCTTAGCCACTGAGCTGTCTCTCCAGCCCCTGCTTTTGTTTTTGAGACAAAGTCTCATGTAGGCTAGGCTGTCTTAAACTCATTGTGTAGCCAAGGATGCCCTTCAGCTTCTGATTCTCTTCCTGTCACTTCTGGAGTACTGAAATTACATGAGTGTGCCACCATGCCTGGTTTTAGTCAGTGTTGGGAGTGGAATCTTGTTAGACAAGCTTTCTGGTAATTGAGCTACATCTGCAGCCACAGCTGTTAATAAGTATTGCTGAGATGGCCATGGTAGCAAAGGCATGTGGTGTCCCAGCCACTTGGTATGCTGAGGCAGGAGGATTACAAGTACAAAGTCTACCCGAGTACAGAGTAAGTTAAAAGCCAACTTGGGAAACTTAAAACATATCGATGCCCTTATCATCTTGGTGAACTTCTTTCTCTACTGAAGCACCTATGACCGACATCAATCCATAAAACATTTTTGGTTGCTTAAGTGTATGAGTGTGTGCCTTCAAGTATATGCAGCAAATGAGTGCAGTGATTGTGGTGGCCAGAAGAGGGCGCCTGAACCTCCTGGAAGTGGAGTTAGATATGGCCGTGAGCCACCATGTAGGTGCTGGAAATGAAATCCAGGTCCTCTGCAACAGCAATAAGTGCTAATAACTGCAGAACCATTTCTCCAGCCCTTGATTTTTTTTTTTTAAGGCTGGGAATATAGCTCAGTGGTAGAGTGCTTGCTGAGCAAGTGTGTGGTGCTACCTTTACTTCCAAGAACTGTATTGCAACAAATGCATATGTTGCTGCAGACAGTTTTGCAATGATAGGTGTCAGACATGCATCCTTTCAAGTTTTAGCTGTGATCTTAGTTAGTTGTCATAGTTAGCATAATTCCCTGTGCTGGATGGGCTAGATGGGCCTTATGCTATAAATGAGATGGTAATGGCAATGCAGTGATCATCTCCCAGGACCCACCCTGGTTAGATTCAGAATCACAAGAGATGTCCTGTACTTTGGTAGAACATGAGGCGCCTCTGCCATGTCTGCGTGGCTTGCCTTGCTCTTCAGGGTCCCCCCGTAAGTCTCCTGTAGCTCAGTCCTTGTGTCATTTGGCTTCCAGGTGACCTGGAGTACCAGATGTCCACGACAGCCAGAGCTAAGAGGGTGCGGGAAGCTATGTGTCCGGGTGTCTCGGGCGAGGACAGTTCTCTGCTGTTGGTCACCCAGGTGGATGGGCAGACCACCAACCTGCAGCGACTGGCCGAGCCGTCCCAGCTGCTCAAGTCGGCCATCGTCCATCTCATCAACTACCAGGATGATGCAGAGTTGGCTACCCGGGCTCTGCCTGAGCTTACCAAGCTGCTCAACGATGAGGACCCGGTCTGTGAAGGGCCTGGAGGTGGGGTGGGATAAACCTAGCTGCCCCTAGAGGGAAGGAGGCCATGAGTCTGGCTCCCCACAAGCATCTGGAATCTGACTTGGGTCATCTAAGCTGTGTAGAAGGATGCCATGTCCTTTTGCCTGCCTTCCCTCTGTGGAGGGAGGAGCCTGGGGCCATCTGCTCAAGATCCCACACACTTCCTCCAGGTAGTGGTGACCAAGGCCGCTATGATTGTGAACCAGCTGTCCAAGAAGGAGGCATCCCGCCGTGCCCTGATGGGCTCACCCCAGCTGGTGGCAGCTGTAGTGCGGACCATGCAGAACACCAGTGACCTGGATACAGCCCGATGTACCACCAGTATCCTGCACAACCTCTCCCACCACCGGGAGGGGTTGCTTGCTATCTTCAAGTCTGGAGGCATCCCTGCCCTTGTCCGAATGCTCAGGTACTCGCTCCTCTGCAGCATAGGAGCCAGGGGCCTCCAGCCTCCCTTTTGGGGGCCTCCCAGCATCCCTTTCAGGGGCCTCCCAGCCTCCCTTTCAGGGGGCTCCCAGCATCCCTCTCCTGGGCTTCCATACACACATACTGAGCACCACACTCATCCCGGATCTCAGCCACTCACAGCCTAACACAGAGTCAGTAACGTGAACAGCAGGCTGATTGTTAGGACATGGTGTAAGTTGCAGTGAAGGAGAATTGAGATTACCCAGAGGCAGAAAAGCACGGAAGGCTGAGCATGTGGTCAGAGTAAGTGAGGGGCAGCTATCCTGGCATGATAGAACGACATGGCTGAGCCCCACCTGACTGTGCAGTTTTTTTTTGTTTTTTGTTTTTTCTGTTTTGTACTGATGTTGAGTGGGAGTTCTTTGAGGATAGAGGCTGATTTCTCCCCTCTCTGATCCTCACACAGGGCTTCTCCTGTATAACCTTACATACAGTAGTGACTCAGGGACCTGGTATGTAATTAGCACTGGGTGGGACCTCAGATGTGGGAGTGGAGAGATGTGCTGTGTGCTGACGTCTTTAGGAGGGCTCTCCTCTAGTCCCAGTCCTTAAGAGGAAAAGAGTGGGCCTCGGCCTAGGGGGATGACTCAATCAATAGTATTTACCTCTCAAGCATGAGGACCCATGTAAAAATGCTGGATGTGGTAGAGTACGTCCCCAACTCTGGGGCCGTAGAAACTGAAAGAATCTCTGGAGCTTACTAGCCAGCCAGTTTAGCCCAACTGGTGAGCTCCAAGGCAGGTAAGAGACTCTGTGTGTAAGGAGGGGGATTGTGTCCCTGAGGATGACACTTGAGGTTGTCTTCTGGCCTCCATACATGTTCATTCACACTTGCACACACACACACACACACACACACACACACACACACACACACACAAACACACACCTATAAAATTAAACCGGGGTTTGCTTAAGGAAGGATGAGATTTTGGTAAAGGGAGGTTTTGTAGGGGTGTTGACTTGGGGTGAGCTTTGTGAGTGGTGAGGACTCCTTCCAGCCCCACACTCAGGCTGGGCTCTGGGAGCTGACTCACACGGGTTCTGCCTGCCCCTCAGTTCCCCCGTAGAGTCTGTCTTGTTCTACGCCATCACCACACTGCACAACCTGCTGCTCTACCAGGAGGGCGCCAAGATGGCGGTGCGTCTGGCAGATGGGCTGCAGAAGATGGTGCCCCTGCTCAACAAGAACAACCCTAAGTTCCTGGCCATCACTACTGACTGCCTGCAGCTCCTGGCCTATGGCAACCAGGAGAGCAAGGTGGGGTCCCTCCACCACAGCAGCCTTGGGCCACTTCCCGAAGGCTTATCAATGTGTATACAGATGAATATGTCTCTTATCCTAGTTCTGAGTTCTTCAAAACTAGTATTTTAAGGATGAGAAAAAATTGATAGAATACTGGTTAGCATGCTGGGTAATGATCTTGGATTTAATCCCTAGAATTTCAGCAAGGCTGAAAATAGATCTTCTTGTGTCAGTCTCCCAACTGCTGGATTATAGGTAGGGAACACCAGACCTGACAGGGGTAAAGGTCCATTCATTCATTCATTCATTAGCACTTTTAGGCGTTCGCTCAGTGGATTAGCTCTGTTTTCAAAAAGATTACAGTGTGTTACACTACCATCAGTGGTAATGGTTGTGACTTAGGGTCCCTTTACCACATCCTTGCCAGCATTTGGTATTATCATTTGTTTTTTTTTTTTTTTTTTTTTTTTTTTGAGATGTCAGCTTGACGATTACAAAAGCCATTTACACTTTAGTGGAAACTTCAATAATGACAAGCTCCACCCCACCCCCCCACACACACACCTGTTATCTCACACTCAAATGTTCTCTCCCCCGACAGCTGATCATCCTGGCCAATGGGGGACCCCAGGGGCTCGTGCAGATCATGAGGAACTACAGCTATGAGAAACTTCTGTGGACCACCAGCCGTGTGCTTAAGGTGCTCTCCGTCTGTCCCAGCAACAAGCCTGCCATCGTGGAGGCTGGTGAGTGTGAGAGCTTCAAGGTGGCCTGTGGGGAAAGTGGAGAGGTTACTGAAACCTTACACTAAATCTTTACAAATAAAAAAGAGTTACCTCTGAGGTCAGGAAGATCAGGGTTGGGCCCCCTGACCTGTCAGTCTAGTTCCCCTCCGGCTGACAAGACCCTTGCCCCTTCCCCAGGTGGGATGCAGGCTCTGGGCAAGCACCTTACAAGCAATAGCCCCCGCCTGGTGCAGAACTGCCTGTGGACTCTGCGCAACCTCTCGGATGTGGCCACCAAGCAGGTGAGACAGGAGTCTGGACCTGGGCCAGTCTCTTTAAACCATGTTGCCAGTCTTCCACCTGGGCATATGACCTGGTGGACCTGTGAGTCCTCTTCCCTCATGGCTAAGGTTAGAAAGACCAGGATGATCATCACACTTTTAGTGGGAGACGTTCAACCTTCCTCAGGTTCAGGAAGGGAAGAGAAAGGGGGCTGACATCTTGAAGCTAGGGTTCAGGTGATGGTGATGGGGCAATTTGGGCGTAGGCCCTGGGACGGGAGCAGTATTATAGGGGCTGGAGAGATGGCTCATGGTTAAGAGCAGTTGACTATGGCTCTAATTCCAGGGTATCTGATGTCCTCTTGTCGCCTCTGAGGCGCCGGGCACACACATGTGGCACAGACATACAGGCAGGCAGAACACCCATACACATAAATAAACTATTAACCCCAGAGCACTGCAGCTTCAAGCCAAGTCCCTGGCACCGCCTTCCAAGCAGGTGACTTCTGTCCCTGTGCCTCCCCATCACCACACTGCCAAGGAGGCATGGGCTGGCATTTTGCATGTCCTCCGTGGCCATGAACTGACTTTAACCCTCTCGGGCCTAGAGGGAGGAACGTGTGCAGCTCTATTGGTTGTGGAAGAAACTGAGGCTCGGAGTTAAGAGAAAGCCCGTGTTCAGAGCTAGTAAATGGCAGAGCTGGCCTCTGATTGTGTATCTTCAAGGCCTGCCTATAGCTTTTTGGACCTAACACTAGGCCCTCACAGCTCTTCTTGGGAGACGAGAGGTTTTTTTTTTTTTTGGTTTTTCGAGACAGGGTTTCTCTGTTCAACAGCTCTGGCTGTCCTAGACTCACTTTGTAGACCAGGCTGGCCTTGAACTCACAGAGATCCGCCTGCCTCTGCCTCCCAAGTGCTGGGATTAAAGGCGTGCACCACCAACGCCCGGTTAATGAGAGGTTTTTTGAGTTAGGGATTTTTCTTGGAAGTAGATTTAGCTTGAGGACCCTTGGTGTGACAGAGAAGGCCCAACAAGGTGAAGTGTGTAACAGGATCCACTGACCACTGAAACCTATGACCTCCTTGCTAACTTCCTCCTGACCAGTGGCCCCCTGGGGCCAGCAGGGCCCATGAGATAGAGGAGAGAGCATGGGCTTAGAGGCATGCCTGCAGCTGTGGGTCTGTGAGAAGATCTCCAGCCTTTCTCAGCCTCGTGGCCAGAAGCGCCAGAAGCTGCTAATAGTTTCCCTCAGGGC
This sequence comes from Lophiomys imhausi, assembly GCA_907164525.1. Taxonomy (NCBI): domain Eukaryota; kingdom Metazoa; phylum Chordata; class Mammalia; order Rodentia; family Muridae; genus Lophiomys; species Lophiomys imhausi. The sequence goes on from CAJQZJ010000210.1 coordinate 799,281, forward strand.
ATGAGAGGCTGTGGGGTAGAGGTTCCGGGCCACATACAAGCAAGACCAAGCCCCTCAGTCTAGCCGTTCCTCTTGGACCTACTGGGGAAGCTGTGCAGAGATGGTCTGTCCCCTTACTCTTCATGCTCTTCCTGTGTCAGGAGGGCCTGGAGAGTGTGCTGAAGATCCTGGTCAACCAGCTGAGCGTGGATGACGTCAACGTGCTGACCTGTGCCACAGGCACCCTCTCCAACCTGACCTGCAACAACAGCAGGAACAAGACCCTGGTGACACAGAACAGTGGCGTGGAGGCGCTCATCCATGCCATCCTGAGAGCCGGAGACAAGGATGATATCACAGAGCCCGCCGTCTGTGCCCTGCGCCACCTTACCAGCCGCCACCCGGAGGCTGAGATGGCCCAGAACTCTGTGCGCCTCAACTATGGCATTCCTGCCATTGTGAAACTGCTCAACCAGCCAAACCAGTGGCCTCTGGTCAAGGTACCCACTCAAGGCCACTGCTGCCACTGCTGTGGGGGTTAGCTGAGGGGGGTGTCCCCCTGGGCAAGGTTGCAGGGATATAGTAAGGGCGCAGGAAAAGCAACAAAGAGGACCTGGATAACAGGAAGTGCATCTCACAGCAGCTTCTACCTCAGCATTGTCTCTGCTCCAGAGATCTAGAATCTTTTTGTTTATCTGCTGAGCTTTTTTTTTCTTCCTTATTTGTCTTGTTCTTTATTTTTAAACTTTTTTTAAAATTAGAGTTACTCATTTTATTTATATTATTTTGGTTACTTGAGACAGGGTCTCACTATGTAGCTCTGGGTGTCCTCTGTGGACCAGGCTGGCCTCGAACTCACAGAGATCCACCTGCCTCTGCCTCCTGAGTTCTGGGATTAAAGGTGTTTGCCAGCATTCCTGGTTCTGGCTGTTATTTTGAGACAAGGTCTCTGAGATGTAGCCCAGGCTGGCCTTAGATATGCAGTCCTCCTACCTCAGGCTCCTGAGTGCTGAGAATACCAGAGGCATATCACACATCGACAAGCTAGATCCACTTCTTTTAAAAAGTAGAGTCTCAAGTATTCCACACTGGCCTCAAACTGTAGCTAAGGATCACCTTGATCCTCCTGCCTCAATCTCTCTCCAGTGCTGGGATTGTAGCTATGTACCACCCACACCTGTTCTGTGTGGTGCTGGGAATCAAACCCAAGACTTTGAGTATCCTAAGCAAGCACTCTACCGACTTAGATCTAGATTGTTTTTGTCCTGTGCCTACAGCTTGCTTCTACTGCCCACGCAGGACTTCTCAAAGTCCCAGCTACAGGAGTAGCCAAGACACTCCCTATACTGCAGTTGTCAATGGGAGTGGAATTCATATAAGATGGCCAGAGTGACAAAACACCTGAGGCTGGAGAGCTGGGGTCTTCCATATATATTTATATATATATTCAAGGAATACCCCCTGATCACTGCCTTCTTTCTTGCCAGGCAACTATCGGTCTGATCAGGAATCTGGCCCTGTGCCCAGCCAACCATGCCCCGCTGCAGGAGGCTGCGGTCATTCCCCGCCTCGTTCAGCTGTTGGTCAAGGCCCACCAGGATGCCCAGCGACATGCGGCCGCAGGCACCCAGCAACCCTACACGGTAAATGAACTTAGTGGCAACTGGGGTAGCCTCCTTGGTGCAGGGGGTGGGGACATCAGTGTGTACTCTGAGGTTATGTGCATGAAGGACACCAGTGTCAACTGGTGAACTGTGTTGAGGTCATGATGGGGGCTTTGTCCAGGGCCACCTGACCCCATCCCCGTGCCTCATGGCTCCTCTCACGCAGGATGGAGTGAGAATGGAGGAGATCGTGGAGGGGTGCACAGGAGCCCTGCACATCCTCGCCCGGGATCCCATGAACCGCATGGAGATCTTCCGGCTCAACACCATTCCCCTGTTTGTCCAGGTGAGTCCAGGTACATATGGGCTGGAGATCTGTCCCCAGACACTGCTGAGGGTCTAGGATGCGTGGGCCGGGCTAGTTAGGTCTATGCAGAGGAATGGGTAACTAAGTTGTCCAAGCTTTGGATGGAGGCAGGAGATCACAAATGAGGACCCTTCCTGCTGCAGCTCCACAGACTTTAAGAGCACCAGCGAGTTCCACAGACAGGAGCTCATTAACCCTGTATCCCAGAAGTGCCATGTGGGCAGTCAACAAGTGGCTCCCGGGGGCTCATAATTGAACAGGGTTCAGCCCTGGAATTTACAGAAATAAATTTTAGCCCCCGTGAGAGTCTGTTTTCCACTGTCCATTGCCAGCGAAGATACTTGAAGGTTGGATAAACAGAGCAAACGTCTTGTGCCCTGCTGTGGGGGAAGGGCAGCCTGGGGGCTGCTGTTGAAGGGCGGGGAGCGGCTTGGAAATATTCATATCCTTTGGCCTGGAATTCAAATCTGACTCTCTCTTGGGGACATCATTTAACGTAGCTTAAATGGATGGAGATTAATGCAGAGAGATAACAATTACAGACACAGATGTTAAAAACAAACTCTTTTGTCTAATGGTAAGGAAATGGTTTTCAAGGAAACAACTGGGTGTGGTGGCACATGCTTGTCATTCCAGCCCTCAGGAGCAGAGGCAGGAGGATTAGCTGTACAAGGAGATGGTTCTATGGCAGTCTGGGTTAATAACAACAAGACCTTATCTTTTAAATGAAAAAGCCAAACAGAAGAATGCCTTATGCCACACAGCCATATGCAGTGATGCTTCGGAAATGGGATGCATTTGTTTTGTGGTGCAGGGGATCCAACCCAGGGCCATGTGCAAGCTTGGAGGCAGGCACTCTACCCCCTGAGCTACGTGCCCAGCCTAAGAAGAGATTTTTTTTTCTTTTGAAAATATTTTTTGGACATGTGCCACCATGCCTTTAATCCCAGCACTTGGGAGGCAGAAGCAGGCAGAACATTGTAAGTTCAAGGCCAGCCTGGTCTACAAAGCAAGTCCAGGACAGCCAGGGATACAGAGAGAAACCCTGTCTCGAAGAACAAAACAAAACAAAAAGAAAATATTTTTTCTTAGTTTTTAGAGTGAAGGACTCAAATCCTATCCTACCTTCAGTGGTAATGGATTGTTTCAGTTAGCGTTTTCTCCCTCTTATCTGCATGAACTTATAGGTTTGTAGGACAAGGTTTGGAATAATATACAAGAAAATGCCTTATTATTCTATGTCAGGCAAAAAAAAAAAAGAAAAAGAAAGAAAGAAAGAAAAATCAAAATTATTAGTGGGGCTAGGGAAATGGGGCTAGAGGTGTTTCCTGTGAAACCGTGAGGTCCTGAGATTGGACCCCAGCACTTACAGAAAAAAGCCAGGGGCTGCAGCAAAATGTTGGTAACCCCAACACTGGGAGGGGTGGGAACAGGGGGAGTGAGCCTAGCCAGTTTGGGAGCTTCAGGTTCATCAAGAGGCACTGTCTTTTAAGACAATAAATGGGACAATCAACTGAAGGGAACACGTGACCCCAACCTCTGATCTTCATACACAAGTACATGCACCCACATGCACATGGGCCCCAAAACACAGTCATACTGATACACACATATACTACCCACATGCACAGATACACACACACACACACACACACACACACACACACACACACAAATATCTATAGTGCATAACAGTTGGACTGCTGACGAGAACACAGCTGGGGCCGTGATGTGTTAGCGGAGGCTGTGTCTGCTCAGGGATTAGCGGCTGGCCTGCCTCTTTCTCTTTCTTTATGCTTTCCCTGGCTTTCTGTTTCCTAAGACGGCTAGGCAGGGCAGGGCAGGGCAGGGCAGGGCAGGGCAGGGCAGGGCAGGGCAGGGCAGGGCTGTTGGTACAAAGCCTGGTTTATCTCGCGTCTCACCTCCGCCTGTGTCCTGGCTCCTAGCTCCTGTATAACTCGGTGGAGAACATCCAGCGTGTGGCTGCTGGAGTGCTGTGCGAGCTGGCCCAGGACAAGGAGGCTGCCGACGCCGTTGACGCGGAGGGCGCCTCCGCCCCGCTCATGGAACTGCTCCACTCCCGCAATGAGGGCACCGGTGAGGAGCTGGGACTGTGGTCGACTGCGTGAGGGAGGAGGCTGGGCTCTGTCCCTTCCGTCACAGAGGCAGCCCCTGACCTGGACTTGACTTCCCTCTCTGCTCAGCGACCTATGCTGCCGCTGTCCTGTTCCGCATCTCGGAGGACAAGAACCCCGATTACCGCAAGCGAGTGTCGGTGGAGCTCACCAACTCCCTCTTCAAGCATGACCCAGCTGCCTGGGAGGCTGTGAGTACCTGACTGGTCTTGAACATCTATCTGGTTGTGCAAGCCGGATACTGCACAGGGCAGCTTGTTGCTCTCTGAGGAGACGTAGATGACCTCAGGGATTTCAGTTTGGTTTAGTTTTATAGTCTTGTGTAGCCCAGGAGAGCCTCCAACTCAATCAGTGTTCACCTCAAGGCTGACTTTATAGGTCTCATTTTTGGATTTGTTTTTATTTTGTGTGTATGGTTTTGTTCGTTTGCTTGGCTCTTTTTTAGTACTGGGTCAGATCAGGGCCTTGTGCATGTCCTCCAAGCACCTTGTCACTGAGCTGTACCTGTAGTTCTGGGTGGCGTTTTGAGCTAGTCTTGCTATTAGCCCAGGCTGACCCCGAATGTGTGATGGTCCTCTTGCCTTGACCACTGAATGCTGGAATTACAGGCGTTGCACACTCTCACTCTGTATCTCAAGATAGCCTGGGGTTTGCAACCAGTCCTCCTGCCTCAGGCTCCTAAGTGCTGGGATGGCAGGCATGAGGCACCCACTGTACCCAGCAGTATCTCCTTTTCCCACATGAATATAAAAGATTTGCAAATGTGGTGTGTGTGTGTGTGTGTGTGTGTGTGTGTGTGTGTGTGTGTGTGTGTAGAATGAAACCCAGGGCCTTGGGCATGCTTAGACAGATACTCTGTCACTGGCCTACACCCACTTTCAGGGTTGCCTTGCTCTAATTTGTACACGGGTACTGTGTGGCCAGATATACCCCATGTCTGCACCTTTCCCCCCGCCCCCACTCCCTCCCAACAGCTGCTCGGGTCTGTGGGAGCCCAAAGCATTAGTGGTGAAACCTACCCAGGGTGGTGCCCCGGGAACATAGGTGCTTTCTTCTCTTCCTGGCCTCTTGTTTGGAGCACCTCTCTGTTCTTGGTGGGAAAGTAGCCAGAGGATACTTTCCCACACTTCCTGTCTTTCTGTCCTTCCTCAGGCCCAGAGCATGATCCCAATCAACGAACCCTATGCAGATGGTAAGCAGGCGGAGCCCCAGTCCAAAGCCTGGGGCTGTGTGGGTGAGAGTGGAAACTCATGGTAGCCGATATGTTTCCAGTCTAGATCCTTGCTGTGGGGGTAGAGGAAAGGTGTTAGGTCCCTAGCTGCCATTCATGGCCTGCGGATCACCAGACAAGCCTTTCTTTCTCATCCCCAGACATGGATGCCACCTACCGCCCCATGTACTCCAGCGATGTACCTCTGGATCCACTGGACATAGATGGGGACTACCCCATGGACACCTATAGTGATGGCCTGAGGCCTCCCTATCCCACTGCAGACCACATGTTGGCCTAGCTGGCTCCACCGCAGTACGGCCTCTTTCATGTCTTGCAGCCTTGCCCTCTGCCTATAGCTGTGGTTATACCGGCACCTGCTTTTCTCTCTGAATGGTCTGGTGGGGACCTTTCCGTTCTGTGCTATAAACCCTGGCTCACATGGGGTGGGGAAGGAGTGTGGGAATCCTATGCTTTTTGATCTGTTGAGCTCTGGCCTGCTTTTATGATGATGATGATGATGATGGATGATGAATATTATTATTGAAGTTTTCACTTCATGTTCCAGGCTGACCTGAATATGGAACCCAGGCTGGCCCCAAGTCCGTGACTCTTCCCCAACCTTAGTAACATTACCATGCCTGGTGTCACCTTTTTTTCTTTTATAACACTGGGGATTGAACCTATTAGAGCTTTGTGAGTGGCAGGCAAGTGCTCTATCACTGAACTACATCCCTAGTCCTGGTTTTGCCTTCTGTTGTATTAGGATAGTCTCCTAAACTGCCAAAACCAAAGTTATGGGAGCTAGAGAGATGGTTCAGTGGTTAAGAGCACTCACTGGCTGCTCTTCCAGAGGTCCTGAGTTTAATTCCCAGCAACCATATGGTGGCTCACGACTCTCTATACTGGGATCTGATGCCCTCTTCTGGGATGCAGATGTACATGCAGATAGAACATTCATACAAAAAATCAAACAAACTGTCAAGGGTAGATTTTAACTCAGGAGCCCAGGCATGCCTTGGTCCCCTAAGTAGCTGGATTATAGGCTCGGGGCTCCCGTTGCTTGGGCTCCTGGTCCTCCAGATACTTCTAAGGGAAAAGGCCAGTTTTTATGGGGTCACAATAGCACCCTGAGTTTCTGGGGGACACAGGCCTGCTAAGCACCTGACCCCTGTGTCTACATGTCCCACAGGAGCTGTTTCTCACCTGGGAAGCTCTCAAGAGCAGGCTGTGGGACAAGACAGAAAAAGTACCTGAGCCCCAGGAGCCAGCCTGGACTTCCTGCTGAACCCATGCTCCAGAGTGTTGTTCCTCGTAGGGTTTCTTGGGATGGTGTTTGCTCCTGCTTTTCTGTCCTGGGCTGTGAATCCAGGGTCAGCACCTTCTCCCCCTCCCCACTATGGCTATGGCCACTAAAGCTTTAGACTCAGCCTGTGTCCCTGCACAACTGCCTGGGCCCCCAGGGCTTCCTTCTTTCTTCCCCCCCCACATCCCCCCCCCGGGGGACCAATTTTTTTCACTGAACTTCAGCATCCAGTTGCCCTGACCTCCTGGGATATCCAAGACACAGGTTCAAGGCCCTAACCCCTAACATCCAAAGCTTCTTTTGAATACTTCAGGGACCTTCCAGGGGGAAGAGAGTGGAGACACTAAGTAAGTCTGCTTTGGCCCTCTGGGGGTGGGGGTCAGCTCTTGATGAAACCTCTTCTCACATTGCTCCGCACTGGCCCAGCTGACCTGTAGAAGTGCTCTAGCTCGCCCCTCTGGTGTGTGGTGAGGGACTTTCTTCCCCTCCTGTTTGACTCCCACCACCACCTCCTCTGCACATGGGCTTGGGGGGGACTGAAGTGGGAGTCCCATCAGAGTTTTATTATGACTGCTTTATGTTTTTGGTTATTGGTTTTTCTTTTCTTTTTGTTTTTGTATAGACCAAAGCAAATAAAATAAAATAACACACAGATCCAATGGAGGCTGTTAAAAGAAAGCATTATGGTATAGTAGGGGTGAGGGGCCTCTCCTGGCAGCCTGGTATCCCCCTTGGCTGGACCGTGCATGTCCTCAGGGCTGGGTGAGGCAAATGAGAAGGGAGTGTTTGAAGAGCTGGTGTCGATTTAATGGTTTAATCCCATATTCACATAGTACTTTAGGCATCTGGGACACGAGATAGGTGACCCAGGAGTGTCTGCTTTAGGGGATACCCAGGCCATTTTGCTTCACAGGCAAGCTCCTTGCTGGCCTCTGCCTGTGCCTTAATGTGTGTGTGATAGATGCCCCCTGTACCCCAGCTCTCTGTTACCTAAGGCTTGCTAAAATACAGGCTTGTTGGCCTGTCTGCCTACCCCTCCATGACTCCCTGCTGCTCACAGTCCTCAGCGCTAGTGATGGCCAGCACTCTGGGTGCTTTCACATCTCCTGGGCTTGCTCGGGCTGTCCCCGTACCTGGAATGCCATCTTCTTGTTGGTCCATGGCACCCAGCTTGGACTTAACCCAGAAGCATTCCAACTGGGCTGATCTGGCACCTCCTCCTTTGTTACCTGATGCTGAACTCGAACACAGCTGTTTTTTCACCTAGAACATGTGTCATTTCCCTGTCTGCAGCATTAAGTTCTTTCTGAAGTTTCTGAAGTTGAGCTGGTCTCAACGGCCCTGGGAAACCCCGAGAACAGTAGATTCCTGTAAGTTGCTCCTGTAGGGCCTGACATCACAAAGCCCAGACTGGGACCTGAGGTTCACAGAGCATCAGGGTAACATCCTGCTGCCCTGCCCATCCAACCACATGAGAGGATGAAACAGGAAAATACAGGGGGTCCAGGAAGGAAGAAGTGATCTGGGATGGAGGCAGGGAGTTCAAGAGACGGCTGTGCCATCAGGCAGAAGTGACAAGACACAGCTGAGGGCCACTGTGGTCGAGAAGAGACATTTAACAGCATTCAGAGACCACGAGGAAGGACATTTAACAATGCTCTTTATTTACCTGTGGTCCATGTTCAGGGCCTGGCTGAGCACTCAGACTGGGTGTAGGTTGAAGAGAATCTCGAACAGGGATAACATGGAACACTATGAGCAGGTGTGAGAAACAGCAAGGGAGAAGACAGCTCCTGAGCCTGAGGTGGTGAGAGAAGATGTCAGACGGCCATGGCGGAGGGAGTAGCATCCTACATCTGTGCTGATGCTCCCAGACAGGCAGAGCTGGAACCTCACTCCCAACCACTGATGCTTCCTGTTGAAGCCAGAGAGTGTGCTCATGTTATCTCTAGCTACCCAGCACAGATCAGACTGACCTAGAGATGCCAAAGAAGACAGCAAGAGGACTGCCCACCCTACTAGAGGATGTGAGGTGGCTATCAAGGAAGAATCGCAGTCTCTAGCCCCCAAGACAGGCAGCATAGCTGGTGTAGGAAGATTGAAGGTTAATTCTAGCCTGATGGAGCTTGGAGCTCCAAGCTTCCCAGCAGCCTAGCCAAAAAGAGTATGTTAATCTCAATAGCATCAATGACCCGGTTCCATTTTCATGCAGGAGCTACCCAGAACCCATGAGAAAGCCAACTCTTGGAACCTTGATTTCCTTATCTATAAAACAGGGCTACAGTGTAGCATGGTGTAGAGCATGAGTTTGGTGTGTGCCCAAGCTCTGGAGTCCCTACACTCGGAAGGGCCATGCCTGGCCCATCTGCCAAATGACAGGATAAAAGGAAAAGCCACGGGGATTCCAGGCAGAAGGAGGGCAAAGGGGGCTGGAGAGATGGCTCATAGTACTGGCTATTTAGCAGGTCTGAATTCCATTCCCAGCACTCACTCACGTTGCAGCTCCCAACTGTCTGTAATTCCAGTTCAAGGGAACTGGCCTCCAACGGGTACCAGGCATGCATATGGTGCACACACATATGTTCAGACAAAATAATCATACGCTTTAAAAAAAAAAAAAGGCTAGGGGTGGTAGGAGGGCAAATTTGATTCTCATAGGTTTTTATTCAGAAGAGATGTTTACTCGAGGGGCATATCTGCAGTTTACTGGGACTATACCACATGACCGGCCTTTCTGCTGAGGAAGTTAGGAAATACCCCAGCCCTACATGGCAACCCCCCCCCCCTTGAATGTCAAGGCTCTGGCAGTGACAGAACATGTGAAAAACACTGAGTGGATCACCACCATGACTTGCCACAGAAAGAACCGCTTCCTATGCTAGTGGCTTGGCCAGGGAAGCAACAGAGGAACTGACTGGGTGTCCCAAAGCCAGAAGGTAACACCCAGATGTGAGTCACGAGACAGATATGGTGGAACAACCGTGGCCAAGGAACAGGAACCCCCTGTGCTGTGAGTGCGGAGGAAGGGCTCCTCTGTCACTAGCTACAGTCAAGATTTTCATATCCAAGTCAGTAACAGAAACAGAGACACACCTATCAAAATGGCAGGTGCCATGCTAATGGGGAAGGACAATCAGCTAAATGACAAGTGTGCGCTCAGAAATAGTGATGGGATGGAGCAGATTCCATCTAGACAGATTTCTCCAATGAGGTTGAGTATCCTTTAACTTTTTTTTTACATTATTGTTTTATGTGTATCACAGATGGAACTCAGGTGCTCAGGGTTGGTGGCAGGTGCCTTTATCTGCTGAGCCATCTCTCTCTTTTTTTTGAGATTAGTGTCTCTCACTGAACCTGGGCTGATCAATTTGGCTAGACTTGCTGTCCTGTGTGCCCCAGGGGTGGTCCTGTCGCAGCTTCCCAGCACTGGACTAGTGGGCATGCATCACTATGCTGTGTTTTTACCACTCGAACTCGGGTCATTATAGCAAGCGCTTTACGCAAATGAGATTATTAGAAACAAATGTTTCTCATGGCGCAGGAGGGATGGCTCCCTGGTGAAGAACATTTGCTACTCACCAACTGGAGTTTGGCTTCCATGTAACTCCATCTCCATGAGATCCAAGACATGCTTCTGGAGTCCACAAGCAATCCCACATGTGCTCAATATCACACAGACACACATAATGAAGACTATATCTTTTTTTTTTTAAGTTATTAAGGGAGCCTTAATACTGAACACTGAAAACAACTTAAATCACACCAAAAGACCCCATCCCAGAAACTGTATAACTTAGGCTGGCCAGATGATTCAGTGGGTAAAAGCACTCACTGCCAAGCCAACAACCTGTAGGCATAAGGTTATTGTGTAACTCAAATGCTTCTCTTGAATCCCCCTACTCCCTCTCCTTAACTACTCCTCCCATGGAGGGCAGGAAGTCCAGCCCTATTCTCTCTCCTGCTCAGTGATTGGCTGTAAGCTGCTTTATTGGCATATCAGGGGACAAGTGGGGAGCAGTTTACATAACTTTGAGACATGAGATCCTCAAAAAACAAGGACTGAAACCAGATATGGGGGGTACAGAAGTTTGACTCCTAGGCACATTTGGTGAAAGAGAACTGACTCCTGAAAGCTGTCCTCTGACCTCCATGTGTTCACCATGGATGGCATGTACACACGCACATGGGCGTGTACACGTGTATGCACACATCAAAGTTTTTTAAAGGTATATAGTTTCATTTGAATGACAATTAGCAAATCAAAGTAGCTAGGAAATAATGAGCTGGAACCCTAAATCCTTTAGTTTAACCTAAAAACAACTATACATATAGAACAGACTGAAATTATACTATACATAAGATGTGGAGACAATTTGGGAAATTCAGTTGAATCTCAACTCCACAAAAACTAATATATCCAGGTGTGGTGTCAGACCTGTGTGATCACAGCACTTAGGAGGATCATGAATTGCAGAAAACAACCAATAAGATCAATGCCAGGCAGTGGTGGCACATGCCTTTACTCGTAGAACTCAGAAGCAGAGGCAGGTGGATCTCTGAGTTCAAGGCCAGCCTGGTCTAAAGAGTGAGTTCCTAGACAGCCAGGGCTATGCAGAAAAACCTTGTCTTGAAAACACACACACACACAAACAAATGTGAGATTTATGTATAGATTGGGTTTGGTGGTATGTACCTACAACCCTAGAACAAATGGTAGAGGCAGAAAGATCAGGAGTTTGAGGTCATCCTTGGTTACACAACAAATTCAGCGGCAGCCTAGGTTACATGAGATTCTGGTCTCTTGGGTGAAGTGGAAGCAGATACACATGCAGGAACAAGTCAAACATATATTAATACATGAGATTTACTGTGAACCATTGGCCCATCCATGTATTAAAAGAAATTGATGGAGGCTGAGAAGCCCCAGGATCTGCCATCTGTCTGCAAGCCAGAGACTGGGAACCTAAGTAGTCCCTTTCTGTCCAGGTCCTGGAAGGCCTGGGCACTGGGAGAGCCTGGTTTGAAAGTGCCAGCCTGTCTGGGGTCAGGAAAAGACGAGCTGAAATGTCCCAGCTCAACCAATAAGAAAAAGGACAAGTTCCTTCCTCTTCCTCTTGTTCTATTTGGACCCAACTGGAAGATGGCCACCGGCACAGAATACAAGCCAGCTCTTTGAGGAGTCCCTGGACCTGGACTGGGTTGCTCACTCTTCATCCCCTCATCCTGTAAAGGATACCCTAGGGGCCTGCTCTCTGCCAGGATTTCTTCAAGGCTCTGGGGAATCTCAATATTCCCTATCCTTATCTGTTGGTAACAATATGCTTTGGCGCCTGGGATACAGCAGTGGTCATTCCAAGCCAGGAGGGGAACGCCATCCATATCCAAGCGGGGCAGTGGGTAGAGCACTGACACACCATGGTCCAAGCAGCAAAGACTCCAGAGTGGGAAGGGACAGTGTTTTGCTGTGCCCAGCTGGGACAGGAACAGCCACCAGATGTCAGTGGCTTTACAGCCAAAGCTGGTAGTGCATTCCCATCCCAAAGACCTTGGCGGAATCACTGCCTATATGTTTACTGGAAGGCATAGTGGCCTCCTGAGGGTGAATCTGTCCAAGGACCATTCTTGGAGAACCAATAAGAAGTCCCCATCCCTGGGATGGAGAGATGTCTCAGAGGTTAAGAGCAGTGGCTGCTCTTCCAGAGGTCCTGAGTTCAATTCCCAGCAACCACATGGTGGCTCACGACCATCTATAATGAGATGTGATGCCCTCTTCTGGCCTGAAGGCATACATGCAAACAGAATATAGTACACATAATAAATAAACAAATCTTTAAAAAAAAAAAAGTCCCTATCCCTACCTCAGGCTCTTTTCACCCAGCCCCGTGCTCAGCAATCATCTGAGATGGGAGCAGCTTTGAGACAGGTCTTTCTCCCTCCTCTTCCTTTTCTTCCCACCACTTGCCCCCTCTCTCCTGCTTTGAGATAGGGCCTAATATAGCCTAGGCTAGCCTGAAAATTACTATGTTGCCGAGACTAGCCTGAAAGTTACTATGTTACCCCTCCTCCCCATACGAATACCTCCTAAATGCTGTGATTACAGACATGCCACCATGGCCACGTTTCCCTCTTCTCCTTTTCCCCTCCAGCTCCCCCCTTCCCCCACTTCCCCCACTTTTTTGGTTTTTTTCAAGATAGGGTTTCTCTGTGTGGCCCTGGCCATCCTGGAACTCACTCTGTAGACCAGTCTGGCCTCAAGCTCAGAGATCCACCTGCCTCCTGAGTGCTGGGACTAAAGGTGTGCACCACCACTGCCACCACCACTACCACCCAGCTCGCGCCTTCTCTTTTCTTTTTCCCCCCTTTTCCATTCTGCCATCCCCTCTCCTTCATATCTTTTGTCTTTTCTTTCTTCCTTCCTTCCTCCCTTTCTTTCTTCCTTTCTTTCTTTCTTTTTTGAGACAGGGTCTCTCTACATAGCCCTAGCTGTCCTGGAACTCACCAGGCTAGCCTTGAACTGACAGAGATCTACCTGTTTCTGCTTCCCTTTGTGCTGGGAACATAGGTGTCACTTTATCCCCCTTTTTCCCCCAACTGGGTCATTAGGTTTGCACCATGCAGCCCCACTAGCAAGGCTGGAGATACTTTCTACTTTTGAGGCTACCAAAGCCCAGGGAGCCTGTCTGGGACTTACTTTGCTAACAGTTCTTGCAGCAGTTGGTTCTGAAGCCCTGATGAGTGGTGAGAATCTTACCACATATCTGCCAATGGCCACAGTTTTGCCCCATGTGTGGGAGGCCGGGCAATGATACTCAGAGAGGTTAGAAAATGCCCCTAAGGCAGCCCAGCTAGTGAGAGCCCTGGAGCTGCCTTTGAATCTCTCCCAGGCACCGTCCCCTGTCCTCTACAACTGGGACTGGGTCCAGGCCTCCAATGATGTTTTGGTCCAAGTGAGTCCAAAAGTGGACTGGGTAGCCTATCATGCCAGCTCAAACCAGGAAGGAGCCCAAAGCCGCCTGCCGCACATCTGCAGAGCCAGAGATGTGCATGCCTATCCTAGGACTCCTCCCCAAAGGCAGAACTACCAGAAAGAAGTGAGGCTTGGTACCTTGTTGTAAATCTCAACTGCTTAGGGAACAGAGGCAGGGATTGTGAGTTCGAGGTCTGCCCGGACAGCTTAGTTGTCTTAAAATAGAAAGGAGGGCCAGGGGTGGTGGCACAAGCCTTTAATCCCAGCACTCAGGAGGCAGAGGCATGTGGATCTCTGTGAGTTCAAGGCCAGCCTGGTCTACAAAGTGAGTCCAGTACAGTCAGGGCTACACAGGGAAACCTTGTCTCAAACAAAACAAAACAAAACTAGGTTGTTCTGGGCATGGTGGTGCACGCCTTTAATCCCAGCACTCTGGAGGCAGAGGCAGGTGGATCTCTGTGAGTTCAATGCCAGCCTGGTCTACAAAGTGAGTCCAGGACAGCCAGGGCTATACAGAGAAAACTCTGTCTTGAAAAATCGAAAAAAAAAAAATAGAAAGGAGGGGCTGCGGAGATGGATCCCCAATTAAGAGTACTGGCTGCCCTTAGAGAAGGGGGAGGGCTATGAAGATCTGCCTTGAGGAGAACATCAGAGAGCTTGGACCTCTTCAGCCATTCATCAAGTCTCGGGATAAAGTGTTTGATAGACCCCACCCCCTAAACAGCAATGAGCGGTCTTCCAGAAGACCTGTGTTCGACTCCCAGCACCTACAGGGTGGCTCACAATTTTCTGTAGCTTCAGTTCCCGGAGTTCTGAGGCCCTTGCCTCCCGAGGGCACGACATGCACCGGTGCACACCCCCATGTACCCACACCCATAGTCTATCCTTGTATTCACTCAGTAAATATTTATTGGGCGTCTAATTATAGTCCGAAGCATACAAAAGTGAACAAAACAGACACTGCTGCCCTCATCGTTGGTGAAAAGGGGAAAATGGATTATCTTGCCCTGCGGATAGTGAGTGCCTGGAGTTGAACAAGGGGTCCGGTCGGGGATCAAGAGCTTCCTAGAATCGGCTCAGAGCGGGTGTAGGGAGAGCACACAGTGGCCCACAGCCCTCCGCTCCCTAGCACTTGCTCTCCCCAAATATAGCCAGCAGGGGGCGGGAGACACAGACAGTGGCCCACATTGGTGCTTCTAGCAAGCGCAGCTTGAACTCTTGCTGGGGACAGAGGGACTCTGAGCCCCAAGAGTTTGGGTGGGCTCTGAGAAGAGGGGTAAAGAAAATGGGAAGGGCGCCGAGAGACAGAAAAAACCTGGGCCTTGGGAATTCCATCCTGTGAGTACTGTAATGAGGAAAGGGGTTTGTGCTGGTGCTGGGTTGAAGTGGCCATTGCCTGACTGCCTGGGTGACAGGTTCCAGGAGAGCGAGCGGCTCCCAAGGCCCGCGGGAGACAACAGGGGGATGGCTAGGAGAAGGTCTCCTCCAACCCCAGTCCTTCAGAAAGGAATCCTGGGGCCTTTGCTCTGGGTCAATAGCATTGAACCTTGAAGATGTTACTGGTGACGTTTTCCAGATTCAGGAAAGGGAGAGGGCTCTGGGCAAGGTGTGGGCCACCCAAGGCTTGGAATTAGAGGAACTGTGCCCCGACTTATGGGTGGGGGAAACTGGGTGTGAGGGTGTAGGTGGCCCTGCTCCCTCTCCTGCCCATCAGGGGTAGGAGAGGACACACTGGGAGAGATGGCACAAGGCCTCAGCCCCTCAGGACATCTCTGTAACAGGATGATCAGGCTCTGAGCAGGATCAGAGTCCTGCCTGGGTATCCCAGCAGTGGTGGGCCCTGGAGAGGTCACAAAAATGATTTAGGGTGAAGCCACTTCTCCATTCCTTCTCAGCCTGGTGAATGAGCCGGCCCAAGGGGTGAGACCTAATGTGGGCGGACACTGCCCTCTGGAGGCCATAGTCAGAATTGCCCGATTACAATGCCCTCACCTCCAATATCTCCTTTCTGTTCCATTTCCCTTTTAACTCAGACTTCCCAGGAGCCTCAAGGCTGCTTCTACATGTGCAAGGAGATGTCTAATGCACAGGAATTTAGTGATCTCCTACTGTGTACCATGTGCCGTGCTTGGTGTAGGTTGCACATGTCCAGGCACAGAGAGACTGCCTGGGAAGGAGGAGATTTTCCCAGGAGGCCTTTGAGAGAGCCCTGGAGCTGAGATCTCCTGAGAGCTGGACTGCACAGATGTCAAAAGGGCCACCTCCTCTTCTTCACTGTTCACCCACCGGGGCTGTGTCTCCTCCAAGCTTTTTGCTGACAGTGAATACATGTATACTGTGGGGAATAGTCTTCTATGTCTATGACCCCAGCTCCTTGGGAGGTTGAGATGGAGGATTAAAAATTGGAGGGGCCAGGCATGGTGGCTCATCTTTCATCCCAGTTCAGGAGACAAAGGCAGGCGGATCTCTGTGAGTTTGAGACCAGTCTGGTCTATAACGTGAGTCTAGGACAGCCAGGGCTACAAAGAGAAACACTGTCTCAGAAAAAAAAAAGTTCAAGGGGGATTGGAGAGATGGCTCAGCAGTTTAGAGAACTGTTTTGTTCCTTCAGAGGTCCTGCTTCTGCCTCCCAAGTGCTGGGTTTAAAGGCATCTGTGGATTACTACTTCTGTAAATAATTTAAGGTCCCCAGTAAACTCACTGATCCAGTAAGTTAAACTTGGGGGGATCACGTCTTTGTCTTTGGTGACATATCTGGGGTGAACAGACATTTGTTCACATCTCCCTATGAAGCATCACACAACTCCCAGCCCCTTCTCCACTGTGTCCTCTGCCCAAGTTCTCATCACAGCTGGTCCACTCAGGCTCCCCTGCCCCCAACTCCTTCTTTTAGCTTTCTTGGAGACAGGTGTTCCTCACTGAAGTAACTCTAGCCAGCTTGAGCATGGCAGGCAGGGCTCTGGCGGGAATTACCCTTCTCCCCCATTCCCTCTGCCTTGCTAAGCCTGCATTACATTCCTAAAGCTAGCCCCCAAGGTCCAAAGCTAGCCCCCAAGGTCCAAAGCTAGCCACCAAGGTCCAAAGCTAGCCCCCAAGGTCCAAAGCTAGCCCCCAAGGTCCAAAGCTAGCC
>CAJQZJ010000210.1:822404-833254 GCA_907164525.1 Lophiomys imhausi
TGTGTACAGGAGTCTGGAAGAATCGTCACAGCGAAACCTTTAAGCGGGATCTCCTCCAAAGATGCTC
Organism: Lophiomys imhausi; assembly: GCA_907164525.1. Classification (NCBI taxonomy): domain Eukaryota; kingdom Metazoa; phylum Chordata; class Mammalia; order Rodentia; family Muridae; genus Lophiomys; species Lophiomys imhausi. Next base: position 822,472 of record CAJQZJ010000210.1, read on the forward strand.
TTTCTGGAATGTTTGAAGAACAGGAGCTTCTAGGACCGTAGGCCTTGCGAATTAGGGTTGTAAATAAAGAACGAGTGAACGCACTAAGATGGAAGACGTCCAGGGGCGAGTGTGGGACCGTGGGCGCGAGGACCTTTGGATGACACGCAGCACGTTGAAAGCCCTACCGGAGTTTGCATTTCTCGTTCAATCCACCGGAGAAGAAACAGGCGTACTGCCCAGAGACAGGTCACCCTGGTCTGTATTCAACGTTGGGTACCACAACCGAGAAGGCCACTGGAAGCCCGGGCGACGGGAGCGCGCGCGGGGGCCAAGAGGGGGGCTGCTTTTAGACAGAAGCTCGGGGTCCCTCTACCCGAGTCCAGGGAAGCGGCGGCTTTGGACAGAACCATTCTCAGAAGGTGTTAGGGAACAGAAGCGCGTCGCCGTGAACCCATCGCGCGGAATCAGCTGGGCACTCGCCCATCTCTCTCTTTTTCTTCTTCTTGTTTTGTTTACTTCCTGTTCCGTAACCACTGGCTGCTTTCTCGCACGACCCTGCGTCCTCTGCACCACTAATTGATCATCAGTCACCCCCAGCGCCACGAGTGGTATAAGCCCAGTGGAGCCCGCTCCAGGCACAGGTATAAAGGCTCAGCTGCGGCAGGGGACTGCGGAGTCAAAATGCGCCCAAAGGAGCAGGTGCAGAACGGTGCGGGGGACGGGGCAGGGTCGGGGGACCCAGCGGCAGGCACCCCCACGGCTCAACCTGCAGCTGGTCCCACTCCGGAGCCCTCGGCGGAGCCCAAGCCTGCTCCTGCGCAGGGAACCGGGTCCGGACAGAGATCAGGATCCCGAACCAAGACAGGAAGCTTCTGTCGCTCCATGATCGTCGGCAATTCGGATGCGCCATGGACCCGCTACGTATTCCAGGGGCCTTATGGACCCCGGGCCCCTGGCCTGGGCTCAGGAAAGGCCGAGGGAATCTGGAAGACACCAGCCGCGTACATCGGCCGGAGGCCCTGCGTGTCCGGCCCCGAGCGCGCGGCGTTTATTCGAGAGCTGCAGGAAGGTAAACTGAGTCTCCGAGGATCCCGCACGGGGTGCTATTAGGGCATCTCCGAGTAGGAGGTGGCCCACCGACTCAGGCGCCCCGCCCTGCTGTGGCGTTCAGTCCCACCTTTCCACCACCCCCGCGAGACCACTGCCTGCAGTGCCTGTTTGGTTTCCCTTTTCCGATGTCTTCCTCCGTCTCCGGTTCCCCGATTTTTGTGGGTGCGTCAGGTCCAGGGCTTGCGCGCTCCCCGCCCCCCTCTTCGCGCCTGTTGCTGCGGCAGATCTGCGCGCTCTCAGCGCCCCCTCCCCGTCTACCGCAGTGCCAGCAGAGGGGCGGGGGCTGCGGGAGGGCGCTCCCGGGCGCGCTCTGAGCCTGCCCTAGCCCGAGAGGACAAGCCAGCGTGGTGGAGGGGGGAGCTTTTGACCACTACTGCTGCAGGGGGTCTGAGTCGCGCTTTCCTGAAGGCGGGAGGAGTGGGCGGGGCACTGGGCCTCTGTCCCTCCCTTTCTGGGCGGGGGCGATTTTAGACTCAGGTGCCCCCTTCTGGGTGCTGAAGAAGTCTACTTGGCCCTCTTGTCAAATGCAACAGGTGAAAGACGGGTGACTGCGCCTGTTTTTTCATGGCCCAGGGGGATCCAGTGAACTGGCTGACCACATTGGGTCAGGCACGATGAGTCCAGTATTTCCTCCCCCCCACCCCCGACTTCGTATCTCTAGGGACCAGAGACCCAGGGGTCCTGAGAGTCCAGTTCCTGGGCCTGGAGGATGGTTTTGCCCTTTCAGCACCCAGGCCCCTCCTGAGAAAGCAGGAGTGCTGAGATCCGGAGCTGTGGAGAGGGTCGGATGGAGCTCAGTCTCCTGGCTACACCACCTTTGGTGTGAGAGATGTAGTGGGCTGTGGGCAGCCTCGGCTCCTTTCCGTGAGCCACTCGGGCCTTTCCTCCTGCAGCATTGTGTCCTAACCCACCTCCCACGAAGAAGATCACCGAAGATGATGTCAAAGTGATGCTGTATTTGCTGGAAGAGGTGGGTACTGCCTTCTTCACCCAGGCTGGCCCTTATTTTAGCTCTGCCCTACAGAACTTAGGGATCTTGTCTGTCTCCTGCTTGCCTGGGCAGCCAACTTGAGGGCCCCTTTCTGGGAAGGCAGGTTTATTTCAGAGGGCCCATCTTGGCTGATCTTATCTCTTTTTTTTCCCAGGATGGGAAACTGAGTCAGGCCTCAGAGTTGATTAACAGTCTCTGGTCTAGTACTTGGACAACTGGGTATTGGGGAAGCTTTCTTCTTATGGCCTAGCCCTGGTTTCTCCCTCCTATCTGGAAGATCCTAGACACTGGGGAAGTACGACTGGGTGGTTCTCCTTTTACAGAAAGAACGGGACCTGAACACGGCTGCTCGAATCGGCCAGTCCCTGGTGAAGCAGAATAGTGTTTTGATGGAGGAGAACAACAAGCTGGAAACCATGCTGGGCTCAGCCAGGGAGGAGGTATCTGGGGTCATCTAAGAGGGGAGGGGAGGAGTCAGTGCGTTCCCTCCCCAAAGTAGCACCTGGTCTGTGTCTTTGTGCTCACCTCTCTGTGGCTTCTCCCTCCTCCACTAGATTTTACACCTCCGGAAGCAGGTGAACCTGCGGGATGACCTCCTTCAGCTCTACTCCGACTCTGACGATGAGGAGGAGGAGGAAGAGGAGGAGGAAGAGGCGAAAGAGGAGGAACAAGAAGGACAGTGGGATCAAGATCGGCATGACCATCCCTATGGTGCCCCCAAGCCGTACGTGTTCTGCCTTCGTCTGGAGATTTGTAAGCGGGCAATGAGCCTGCTATGACTGCTGGGGAAGCCTTGGGGACTGGGATCCTCCACCCTCTGCACTCTGACTCTCATCATCCTGTTGCCAGGCCCCCTAAGGCAGAGTCACTGCACCACTGCCCACAGCTGGAAGCCCTGCAGCAGAAGCTGAAGGTGCTGGAGAAAGAGAACGACCAGCTTCGAGAGGAGGTGAGGACAGCAAGGAGGGCACGCCCTTTGGCAGGTGTTGGTGACAGCCTTGCCCCTTCCTCTTTCCCTTCCTCCAGGCCTCCCACCTCGACAACCTGGAAGACGAAGAGCAGATGCTCATTCTGGAATGTGTGGAGCAGTTTTGTACGTGACACTGTAACTCGGGGTAGGGCGCTGTCCCCCCACCCCACCCCCATCCCCCCCAGAAGGATGATGGGAAGAACTCAGGGTTTGGATTCTGGAGATCTGAGCTGAGGTCTGGGACTTTGCAGCTGTGTAAGCTCAGACAAATTCCTCGGCTTCTCTAAACCTTCATCTTTAGAATGAGGATTGATAACTGTGGCCTTCCGGTCATTCTGAGCATGGTGGTGCAGATCTGTAATCCCAGCACTCAGGAGTCAGAGACAGGAGCGTCAGGTGTTGAAGACCACCTATAGGGGACTCTGGAGACAGAGAGGGTGATGGGGAGAGCACGTGCTAAGGAAGTGCTTTGTGCAGGATAGAGCACTGTAGAAGTAGTAGAGGTCATTACAGTCTGTCTATAATTTGGGACAGTACAAGCTGGGAGGTTGGACAGGACAGCAGTGGGGAGGCAGCCAGGAGCTGCCAGAGCCTGGGTGGGCTGAGGCAGTTCTCAGTCATATATTGGGTCTGGGCTGTGCCGACCACCAACCTGGGCTTTGTCCGTCCCTGAGGACCTCTACTTGCCAAAATGCAACCCCACAGGGATAGATAGCATTTAGCTTACGCTCTTTACTCACCCCATCCCTGTCTTCTCTTCCCCCTGCATTCTGGAGCTCTCACATCTCCATGTCTGTAGCCCATGACACCTCGTAATGCCTAAACGGGGGTCTCTCTGCCCGTCCAGGTCCTTCTCCCTATAGCTCAGATGACTTTTCTAAAACCAAATCTGGCTTCGTCACTAATCTGACTAAAATACCCAGATAGCTTCCCACTGGCCAAAGGATAGCCGCAACCCCTCCTCCACCTATCTCTCATTGCCCACACTCTCCATCTTCTTTCGTGTGGTGGGGCTTATGTAGCCAGTGGCTTCTTCCAGAACCCATCCCAGACTTTACAGCGCTGGGTTGGATCGGATCCTCCACCTGTGATGCCCTTGTCTCTGTTTCTGCCACCCGGCCTCACTTGACCCTGGCTCCATCGTAGCCCACACCATTTGGGATTGTGAGTTCCTTTGCCTAGCTGCCTTTCACCACTGTGCTGGAGCTCAGTGTAAACAAAGCTCAGGTCTTGCTAACCACATTCTCCAGTCCCCTGCTCTGTGTCAGTAAGTCATTCTTGAAAAAGGATGACCTGAGTGCAGAATGCCAAAGCCCTACCGGGACGCCTGAGGGGCGGCAGGACAGAGGGCCAGAGCCATGAGTGATCTGTGCTTGTCCTGTAGCTGAAGCCAGCCAGCAGATGGCAGAGCTATCCGAGGTATTGGTACTGAGGTTGGAGGGCTATGAGCGGCAGCAGAAGGAGATCACCCAACTGCAGGCTGAGATCACCAAGCTGCAACAGCGTTGTCAGTCAGTAAGCCAATACTGTGGAAGCCCCTTTCCCTTATCAGTGCTCTGTGGGACCCCAGCCACCTCCCCCTGCTCTGCCTTCCATAGCTCTGGGCTCTGCCAGGCCCAAAGCCCTTCCCTGTGTAGGCATCAGAGTCGGTAGAGATAACCAGAGAGCTATTCATCCTGCTCAGTCATGTCCCTAACCAAGTCCTCACAGAGGGAGGACACTCTCCCACACACTCCCAGCTACCAGGCTGCATGATCCCTCCCCCCTTTATGACTCCCATTTCTTGTGACTGACTCCTAAAATGACTGTCAAAGATGTCCTGATGTGGAAAGACTGTTGGGGCGGGGTGTATAGGAGTGGGAGACCTTGGGGATGTCACACATCATGGTTTCTTCCAGTATGGGGCCCAGACGGAGAAACTACAGCAGCAACTGGCCTCAGAGAAGGGAGTCCACTCAGAGGTGAGGCTCCATGAGTCCCTGGTCCAGTTTGGAGATGCAGGCCCCGGGAAGCTACTTGACTCTATAGGGAAGACAAGCAGCTTGCAGGCAGAGCCTTCCTGCCCTCACTCTGACTGGTCCATAGTCCACCAGGTATCAGCTCATTTGAGGCCTGAATGGGATAGAGATCAGGATCTTGTCCAGGGTCACCCTGAATTTCAATTTCAGTCCTTGCTTCTGCCTAAGGCAAGAGCTGGCAGAGTGAGTGACTCTATGCCCCTGGATCCTAGCAGAGCCTGCGTGTGGGCTCCCACGTACAGGATTATGGGAGCAGGATGCATGAGCGCCAGGAGAATGGGAAGAGCCAGCGTCAGCGCTCTTCAGTGCCTGTGGGCTCTGTCACCCACTATGGATACAGTGTGCCTCTGGTGAGGATGCCCTTTTATCTCAGTGTGCCCTGTGTTACATCCCTGCTGGTTGGTTTCTGCCCTCAGATTTGTGTGTGTGTGTGTGTGATGGTGGGGGTGGAATGTCTTCCCTCCTTGTTGTAGGATGCACTTCCAAGTTTCCCAGAGACACTGGCTGAGGAGCTCCGAACATCTCTGAGGAAGATCATCACTGACCCTGCGTATTTCATGGAGAGGTGTGTGACTGGGATCCTCGGGCTTGGTTGGTTCAGCCATGCTCACTTTGGTCCACTCAGTGACCCTACATTCCCTGAGTGGGGCATGGTTGGCCCTCACTCCTGTTCTGAGCTCCATTGCTTTTCCTGGCATCCCTCCTACCTCCCTAACCTGCCCCCCTCCCGCTGCCTAGCCCCTTCCTCTGTGAACTCTGTATTGGATTGGCCATTTCTACCTGAGAGTTTTATCTTTTCTTTTTGTGGGTTTTTTGAGACTGGGTTTCTCTGTATAACCCTGGCTGTCCTGGAACTCACTCCATAGACTAGGCTGGCCTTAAACTCAGAGATCCTCCTACCTCTGCCTTCCCAGTACTGCTGGCTCCATGCCTGGCTCTCTGTGACTTTTCAGTATGTTTGTGCCCCAGGGACTTTGCAGTTTGAGCCTCCTCAGTACATGGAAGGGCCTGTTCTCTGTTAAGGACTTATGGGATGGCTGTGGGGGAGACATCAGACCTGGGATAACTTGGTTAATGGCTCACCATCATCTGTCTTCACATTTCAGCAGCCAGAGAACCACTTGTTGCTGGTTCTGTGACTAGAAAATGTAGACAAAGTTTTAAAATTATTCAATATATACATTCTGCTTTATTTTACTGTACTTAATTTGTTTTTCTTAACACCTCTACCTCCCGTCCACCTCTCGTTCTCTTCAACCCCCCAACCCTAGGTGGGAGAGAAAGAAGGTTAGAGGGAGAAGGGACGTAGGTCTCTTTGAGCTACTTCCTGCTGATTAGGGTCATTGGATTCTTTGGGGGTAATGCCAGTCTCATTAGAAGTCCAGCAAACCAGCAGACTGTAGCAGGAAGAACAAGCAGCAGTTTGGGGGAGCACCTACAGCTGAGAGCAGCAACATCTTTCTACCTTGTAGCCCTTTCTCTTCTTTGTAGAGCTTTCTCCTACTTCTCTGTAGAGCCTTTTCTCTTCTTTGTAGAGCCTCTTTACACTTACTTCTTTATAAAGCCCATTCTCTTTTACTTCTTTGTGGAGCCCCTTCTCTCTTTTTTCTTTGTAGCTCCCTTCTCCTCGGGGCTCTGGCTTTTTATTCCTCTCTCCCAAGTCCTCAGAGTTAAACGCCCCTGCTAGCTCAGGAGACAGTTAATACTTTATGCCTGTGTCTTAAGCAGCCCACCTGGGATTAAACAAAAACATTCTTACACTTGGTTTTAATAAACTCCTACCACAGGAAAACTCTGGGAAGGATGTGATCTTGGGGGTTGCTCATCTAAGAGTTGTTTGGGGAATGGCTGTTCCCTTTCCCTTCAGAGCTCACCTCCTAGGTGGCTGTTTGATTTAAGGCTACTCCATATGGAGACTTCAGGCTTTTCTTCACCTGACCATGGGCTGAGAGGTGAATGGCCCAGCCATTGGGAATACCTGGGGCTCAGTCCCAGTTTGGCCTCTTTGTGTCCTTTGGGCAAGCCTTGCTTACTACAGTGAACTTATTTCCATGACAACTGGCTCTGGTATGAAATATCCCAGTTGCTCTTAGATGGGAGGGTGGCGAGTGGAAAAGAAGAAGGAACCTTTTTGGTGTTGATAACCCTCCTTCCTCCTGCTAGGGGCATGGACTGGGTTTTGGAAGCCTTGAGGATGATTCTCTCTCACCTCTCTGCTGGCTGGGAAGAGCTGGGCAGGGCCACCAGGGTCTGTAGGCTGGGGCAGGGCAAGAGAACTCACACAGAGCTAAGGGGTAGCGCTGGGATGTCCTCGACAGTCCCTGGTGGGAAAGTGTTGGGCAATGGAGAAAGTGCCAGGAGTGCAGGAACCCCAGCATGGATGGCAGGTGTGGAGAGACCTCACTGTCTCCCTGCCTAGATGCGACACTCACTGCAAGGAGGAGCGAGGGCAGGAGCAAGGGGTGATGCCACCTCCCCCACTTCCGCAAGATCTCAAGTTACCTGAAGATTTCGAGGCTCCAGAGGAGCTGGTTCCTGAGGAGGAACTGGGGGCCATAGAAGAAGTGAGGACGGCTGAGGAAGGGCCAGCAGAAGAGGCAGAGCAAGTGTCTGAGGAAACCGAGGCCTGGGAGGAGGTGGAACCAGAGGTGGACGAGGCCACAAGGATGAATGTGGTGGCCTCTGCCCTGGAGGCCAGTGGCCTGGGCCCTTCACACCTGGACATGAAGTATGTCCTCCAGCAACTGTCCAACTGGCAGGACGCCCATTCTAAGCGGCAGCAGAGGCAGAAGTTGGTCCCGAAAGGTGAGTGCTCCCGCGGGGGGCACCCTCCTGGGACAAGCCTCAGACCATCGACCCTTTAAGAGGTGAGGGTAGGTGAGCCCCCTCCCAAGCGCTCACTTGCCTCAACTTGGTCCCACTCAGTGTGCTGATTTGCATGGACTTTGCATACTATTACGTAGGCACCTCCAGTGCCCCTTGGCTAGAAGTGTTGCCTCAGTGTTCAGTTATGCAGAATTTGCTTGCAAGTCCAGCTGTCCATCCTCCTCCTTCCTGGGGGCTGAACTTGGAATCAGGGTTGGAACTATACAGCCCTTCGTACCTCAGCTTCCTATCTCTGCCCACCCTCTCCCTGTCTTTCATTGCTAATTTCTCTACCCACAAGACTCCCCAACCCTCCGCAGCAAACAAACATGGGGGGGGGTGGGATTATGGAGCAGCAGCCCAGGGTGCCAACCCAAGTCTCTCAGAGAGAGGCTGGAGGAGGACAGGGCCACTCACTCTCTCAGTGCCAGGGAAGAAGAAGGGGCTTCTGGGGCCACCTAGGCCTGGAACTAAGACCTCTGCCAGCAAGGGCCACAGTCAGACCAGTCCCCCGGTGAGTGTGGGGCTCCTGCAGGGTGGTAGGGTGGGTTTAGGGCCTTCTCTGCCTATAGAGCATTCCCAGATTTGGGGAGTTACATGCTCTGAGGGCAGGCCCTTTTCGGCCCTGCCTGTGAGGAGCTATCAGTGAAATCAGAAGATTTAATATTGGATCTTTTCCTTGTGTGAGCTCCTTTTGTCTTCATGTCCCTGAGGGTAGGTAGATGTGATTGCACACCATTTATTAGAAGCGGAATCTGAAGTTCAGAGAGCTGAGCTGCCCAAGGTCGTACAGCTAGGAGCAGATCTGAGCCTCTGACTATGAATAGTGAAAGCCTGGCCTGGTCTCACTGCTGTGCCCAGCTCCTTGCGCTCCGCCCGAAGTTGGCGGCCTCCTTCCACCTATAGCCTTTGGTCGTTTCTGATGATTTCGCTCTCCTTCCCCCCCCCCCCTTTGTTTTTGGCACCAGTGTGTGGAATACCACTGGCTGTAGCACAGTAAGATTGTGCAGGTTGTAAGCTTAGTCAGCACTTCCATCGCTGACAACAGGAGGCCTGAGTAACTGTCAGTAGTGGTTTTCTGTCTCCTGACATGGCTGGCTGACCGGATCTGAGGTGGTCAGGCTCCTGGTTCAAACCCACCCACTTCTCTTCCAGGCTTTGCTGTTTCTCAGCGGTCTGCAGAAAGCCCCACAGACAGCTTGAGACCCCTCCTTCTGCTGCCTGGCCAAGTCCCACCCTTCCTTCCCTTCCTCTGAAACAGGACCCCATGTCTGTCAGCAGTCCTCCCTCTGACCTGATAGACCTGGGCTCAAGCTTCTGTCCTCTTCCAGACCAAGCTGAAAGAACCCAGTCCCTCATTCTGCAACTGGTGCCAAAGCTGTGGCTGATGGAGCCCCGGGGGTGGAAGCAACCTGTGGGCAGAATCTGACTGGCTACCAGACCCAGGTCTGAGATGGGTGTGAGTGGCCATGTCCCTAGGGTAGGTAGTTATTGGGAGGATCCTCTCTACCCCTTGAACGGCTCATATAAAGGGAGCTCCCCGGTCTTGGTTGGCTTTTGGAACCTGGTCCTTTTCGCTGTTTTTCATCCTTCTTCTCAGTACCTATTACTGTGTGTGACGTGATGTGTATCTGAGTAGGGGGTGGAGTGGTCCCTTTGCCCAGTGGTGTCTCTATCTCCTGTGGCCTGTGAGTTTCCTTCTAGAGTTCCACCTTTCTCCACATCTTTTCCTCATTTGTAGCTGTGGCCCTGGCCCCTGCCCTGCTCCTGCAGTACTTGCTTCATAGTCTCGTGGCTCATCAGCCTTTGTACTGATGTGTGTGCCAATGTGGGAAATAAAGAACTTGTGAGCTACCTGGCCTGTCTCAGTCGTGTTTGTTAGGAATCATTGTTGTGCGTGTGTGTGTGTGTGTGTGTGTGTGTGTGGTGTGCATGCTCGCATGTACATGTATGTGTGTGCACTTTTTGGGAACAGAATTGTGGAGAGAAGATGGATTGATATTGAATGACATGCCAAAGATTTTGTGTTAGATGAAAACGCATGTGGGCCACCTCACAATGCATTTGTCGGATTGTGAAACTGAGGCCCCAGACAGGCTCAGTGATCCAGGGGTCCAACAGCTGGTGGTGGTGCTGAGTTTGAACCCAGGTCTTTGAAGTTGACCAGGCTCCCTTTCCTGACCCCAAGATCTCTCTGTCTCTGCTCTAGTTAAACAGATAAGGTGGGAGGAGAGTTGCCATCTGGCTTGGGTCGAACCCCCTAAACCTGGAACATAAGTAAGTAGCTTATCTCAGAGACACTCCAGGAAATAGTCTTAAGGAGTGGAGAAGTGACAGGAAGCTGATGTCGAGAGATTTCACACAGGTCCAGTGGTCCACCAGCTATGCACTGAGCTTTTAATTAAGAGCTTTTTAGGGGTGAGTCTTCATATCCAAACCATAATAATCCACGTAGGGTTCTAAAAAGTCTTGTATCAATTAGTAGGTGTGTTCAGACCACCTCTAAGAATCCCCCAAATCTCTAACAGTCACAATACTCCTCAAAGTCTATGCCAGACTTGGTGGCCCGCTCCTTTAGTCCCAGCACTTGGGAGTCAAAGGCATGAGGACTGGGTTCCCAGCACCATGAATAATTGAGACAGGCATTTGCTGGGGCTTTCTGGCTACCAGCCTAGTTCAAGGTTTAGTGAGAGGCTCTGCCCCACAGGCATGAGGCAGAGATTATAAAGCAGGACATTCAATATCCTCTTCTGGCTTCTGTATACATACCTGTGTGTACACACACATAGGCACCACACATCACACACACACACACACACACACACACACACACACACACACACACAC
>CAJQZJ010000210.1:855767-883427 GCA_907164525.1 Lophiomys imhausi
AACCAGGTGATGAAGGATGCAGGCTACACTGTATCCATGCCAACCAGAGCCCATATGTTCTATTGAATAACCGCTCTAATCCAGAGTAGGACAAGGTGACTCAGCAGATGGAGTAAGTAAAAAAAAGAAAAAAGAAAAAAAAGAAAGAAAGAAAGAAAGAAAAGACAAAATGCAGCACAGTAATTAATTGAATCACAAAAATCTCAGAGATGGAAGGAATTGTGGGGGTTGAGAGGAAAGGACAGGGTGAGAGCAGCTTTTCTCATGTCTTGGGGGGGGGATGGAGAGACTGGTGTTGCTATGGAAACAAGAAATTACAAGCTCTTCAGAGAACCAGGATGATTTCTGCCTGTGGATCAGGTTATGCCCCCTGGCTGTTCTTCCCCCAGCTAGAGGGATGGCAATTATTATAAACAGTAGCTTGTCTCCTATTCAGCAGTGGTGGCTGTCATTGTAGTCACTGCAAAAGTGTGTTTGGCAAGGGTCCTCTTCAGAGATGAGAGGTATAGCCCTCTCCCCCAGGAATGAGGGCTGCATGCTGTTCTCACAAAGGCCTGTGGTTTGACAAAAAGGGAAGGTTTCCTGGCCCTCTCTTTTTCTAGTTTTTTTTCTCCTTCCAAACAGTGAGGGAAATGACCTTAAGGTGGGTCTTGGGACAGTGCAGTACTCAAAAGCATTCTTCACAGGACCCATGGAAATTTAATACATTTTGCACTTTTCCCCCTTTGCCTACTCTGGATCTCAGTTAGCCTTCTCTGTGAAATGGGATTCATTCATACCTGCCTCCTAGGGCAGGGGCAGAGGAGAATGAGAGAAAGCCCAAGCACACACTTAGTAGACTCGAGGAGCACCCTCCTCCAGATCTTAGTGGAGGGTAATTCCCTTCAAAGCATCACTTTGTGACTCCAAGATTTTTTGTCCTTCAAGAGCAAGCTCCATTTAGTTGCCACTAGAGGAGGCAGCAGGGATGAAGTTTCTGGAGGCTGAGCCTCCAAAAGGCCATTACCTTCCACTGTGCAGGAGGCTAGGGCTAGGGAAACCAACACTGACCTGCTGAGTGGCCTCAGTGTCCACTTTCTGGGCCTGTGAAGTTGAAAACCAGATCATGAGACTTTAGTCTCATGTCCTCCTCCTGACCCCTTGCCCCCCTGAACCTGTGCCGCTATCACAATATGACAATGTGGGTGCCAGGCAGGTAAGCCCTCTGTGGGAATGAATGCAGTTACTCTCTCTCACAATCCTAGGACCTAAGTGTTATTGTAACTCTATTCTACTGATGAAGAAGCTGAGGCCTGTGTAGGGGAGCACTCTCTGGCCTGAATCCATGCACATAGAGAGGAGCTGGGCTGTAGTTCCTCGTGGGAGGCCAAATGATGATGGTTCACTTGAATATGTTCATTTGCCAGTCCTTAGAACCCATTGCAAAAGATGTTGCTGAAATAAGAAACTCAAATCTAGATTACCTATCTGACTGGACCCAGTTTAATCACACAGTCGTACAGAGCAGAGAGTTCAGAAGTCCTAAGGAGGATCCCACATGCAGCTGCCGATGTAAGCAGAAGGGTCCACAGGGCCAGATGACTGAATTTGGAGGTTATGAAGAGTTAAAATCTTGCAAATAATCAACCAGCCATGATGGTGCATGCCTTTAATCCTAGCACTCAGGAGGCAGGGGCAGATGGATCTCTGAGTCTAGGCTACCCTGGTCTACAGCTAGGACTACATAGAGAGATTTTTTTGTCTCAAAAAGAAAAAAAAGTTGCAAGCAAAAACCAAATTATCTTGCTATTTTTGTATGTGAGTCAGATATGGATGCTAGGAATAAAACCTGTGTCCTCTGCAAGAGAAATAAGTGCGTTTAACCATCCATCTCTCCAGATTAGGATATTCTTTTTTTTTGAGCAGGCTGTCCTCAGACTCAGAGATCCACCTGCCTCTGCCTCCTGAGTATTGGGATTCACCACCAACCACACTTGGCATTCACCACCACACTCGGCTTGTATTTTTATTTTTATCTTTTGGGTTTTGGAGACAAGGTTTCTCTGTATAGCTCTGACTGTCCTGGAACTCACTCTGTAGACTAGGCTGGCCTCAAACTCACAGAGATCCTCCTCACAGAGATCCAACCAAACCTGGCTTGAAATTCCTTATATTTATTTAATATTTGGGGCTGTGTATGTGCCATGGCTTGTGAATGGAGGTCAGAGGACAACTTGGGAGTCAGTTCTCTCTTTCCACCATGTGAGTCACGGGGCTTAAACTTAGGTAGTCAGGATTGGCAGCAAGAACCATGACCCTGTTGCTGGCCCACTGGGAATGTTCTTGACATTTCAAATATTTTAAACCTGGCTGGAAATGAAGATCAATAGTAGAATGCTTGTGCAGCATGCACAAAACCCCAGGTTGGGCTGGAGAGATGGCTCAGTGGTTATGAGCACTAGCTGTTCTTCCAAAGGACCTGGGTTCAAATCCCAGAACCACATGGCAGATCACAGCTGTCTGTAATGGCTGGGTGTGGTGTGGGTCTTGAAAAAACAAAACAAAACAAAACAAAAAACAACAACAAAACCCTAGGTTTTATCCCTAGCACCACAAAAACAGAAACAACCGACCCAAACCCCAAATATTCCAAATTTATTCTCATTATGAAGCACTAGCCTAGACAGAGGGTCCAGGTAACAAGGCCCCCTCTGAGATAAGAGGTGAGTATGTAGCCGGGCGGTGGTGGCGCACGCCTTTAATCCCAGCACTTGGGAGGCAGAGGCAGGCGGATCTTTGCGAGTTCGAGGCCAGCCTGGTCTACAAATTGAGTCCAGGACAGCCAAGGATACACAGAGAAACCCTGTCTCGAAAAACCAAAAAAAAAAAAAAAAAAAAAAAAAGAGGTGAGTATGTTTAGGACTTTGATTGCCTGGGTGAGTTGAGAGTTTTACTGTCACAAAAACAACTATTATTTCCAGGATACTCCACTAGGGTGACTGTTCCCTGGAGACAGGGCTTTAGCTGCAAACTCCAGCACGCCTGGCTCGCTCCTGCCCACCCACATAACCCAAATCATTATTTGATGAGCTGAAAACCGCTGTCACACAGGCCAGTGCTTCAGATTGTTAATTGGTTCTTAATAATGGGAATGGGGGTAGGGGAGGTGGCAGTGACTCAGCCTCACCAGGCAACTGGGGCTTGGATGGAACTCAGAGTGACACCTGTGAGGAATTCATGTCAGTCTTAACTGCTGTGTGGGAGTGGCAGGACCACAGTGGTGGCTGCCTGGACATTACTCTCAGACAGAGTTAGAGAGGCCTACCTTCCTGCCCACCCCCAGAGGCCCAGCTGCATACAGAGGGGGCATGGATGCCCCATCCCTTCTGTAGCCTCCCCTCTCATCCAACCTATGTCTTTTAGGTGTGCTTCTTGGGCAAGGCTTCACACTTTGGTTACTTGGAGAATGCTCAAACCAGATCCTAGGAGTGAGGCTGGACATAGGCACAGGGGTCTGCATGCAGGATGAGCATTTGTGTGAATGAAAGGACTGAGCAAAGGTCCTGAGTTGGCTTTAAGGCAAGGCACCTGGGCATTCTGGGTCTTAGTTTTCCTACCTGTGAAGCAAGGTGTGTATACATGGTTGTCCTTGCCATCCTCAGCTACCCAAATCTGAGGATGCTGAAGCACCTTATATAAAATGGTGCAGCGTTTGCCTTTAACCCAAACACATCCTAGCCTAAGCTTGCTTTTTAAAATTTTTTTATTTTTTATTTTTTTTAGGTTTTTCGAGGCAGGGTTTCTCTGGCTATCCTGGAACTTACTTTGTAGACCAGGCTGGCCTTGAACTCACAGAGATCCTCCTGCCTCTGCTTCCCGAGTGCTGGTTACCATGCCTGGCCTATTTTTCTTTTCTAAATTACTTTTTCTTTTTTTTAAAAAATATTTATTTATTTACTTATGTACATTGGTGTTTTGACTGCATGTATGTCTGTGTGAGGGTGTTGGATCCCCTGGAACAGGAGTCACAAACAGTTGTGAGCTGTCATGTGGGTGCTGGGATTTGAACCTGGGTCCTCTGGAAGAGCAGCCAGTGCTCTTAACTGCTGAGCCATCTCTCCAGCCCTAAAAACATTTTTTTCTTTTTCTTTTTTTTTTTTTTTTGTTTTTCAAGACAGGGTTTCTCTGTGTAATACTCCTGGCTGTCCTGGACTCACTTTGTAGACCAGGCTGGCCTCAAACTCACAGAGATCTGCCTGCCTCTGCCTCCCAAGTGCTGGGATTAAAGGAGTGAGCCACCACGCCTGGCTCTAAAAACATTTTTTTACTATGTCTTGGAAATGTATTTCTGTTTGCGTGCGTGTGTGTGTGTGTGTGTGTGTGTGTGTGTGTGTGTGTGGCCATGTATGCCCACAGTGGAAGAGTGGAGGTCAGAGGGCAACTTGTAGGAGTCAGCTCTGTCCTTGCACCTTGTAGGTCCTGGGGACTGCATTCAGGTCACAGGCTTGGCAACAAGTGTCTGCAGCTAGTGAGCCATTTCCCCAACGAGTGCCGGTATTAAAGACATGTGCCACCACACCTGGCCTATGTGGTAGAGTCTCATGTAGCTCAGGCTAGTCTCAAACTCTGTACTTGGATGAAAATGACCTTGAATTCCTGATCCTTCTGCCTCTGCTCCCGAAGTGCTGAGATTAAAGGTGGGCTCCATCATGTCCTGCTTCCCTCTATACTTTAACGCATCTTTTGCTCACTTCTGAAACACACTAACGCAGTGTGAGTGCCAGGTGTAGTGGTGGACACTGGTGATCAAGGCACTTGTGAGGCTGAGGGAGGAGTGAGGATTTGAGGCCAGCCTAAACTACATATCAGGATCATGTCTTTTGTTTTGCTTTGTTTTTGTTTTTTTCTTCTGAAACAGGATCTCACTTTGTGACTCTGTTTGCCTCTAATTCACAGAGCCTGCCTCTGTCTCCCAAGTGCTGGGATTAAGGCGTGCACCACTAGGCCCAGTGTGAGTTCCTGTCTTTAAAAAGGGTGTATTGTGTGGGCCAAGCGTGGTGGCACACGCCTTTAATCCCAGCACTTGGGAGGCAGAGGCAGGCGGATCTCTGTGAGCTCGAGGCCAGCCTGGTCTACAAAGTGAGTCCAGGACAGCCAGGGATACACAGAGAAACCCTGTCTCGAAAAACCATATACAAAACAAGCCATAGTGAAATCCTTTATTATGTATAATTAATATATACTAATAAAAAATTTGATGGGGTGTGGTGGCACACATACTTTATCCCAGCACCCAGGAGGCAGAGGCAGGAAGAACTCTATGAGTTCTAGGCCAGCCTGACCTGAAGAAGGAGAACTTGACTCAAAGAAAATCATTTTCATGTCTAAATGAGAAAACTAATTGAAAGACCCCTGTGTGTCTGGACTCCTTTCTCAGAGCAGTTCAGAGATAGATGAGGAAGTGAGGCTTAGCCAGGCTTAGTCCCCACAGCTGAAAGGTGAGGGTGAGGAAGCTGAGCTGCAAATCCATTGGGTCTTCTTGGAGTTCATGGGTGGCTAGCTGCCTCTCTTGGCTCTCAGCTCCCTCTCCCATCCCCTTCTTGAAAAGCCCAGGTCCTTCTTACTTGGTCTCTGCTGTGGCTCCTGGCTCCTCCATCTCTCTGGTTCCCGACTTACCTACTTACTGTCCATTCACTAGGTTGATCATCTCAGCTATAGGGGTACAGTTTGGTGGCTGTGCCTGTCCTGCTCAGAAACTGACAGACTGGCAGAAGCCACCACCATCTCTTCTTCAGCTCTGGTCTGTCTCTCCCTGTAAAACCCAGCCAGAGAAAGTTCCAGAAGTGGCCATTAAATTCAACAGCTAATCATCTGCCGCTGGATTGTTGCCTAGCAACCTAAGTGAATCTCTCCTCTTCACTCCCAAGGTCACCTGGTACCAGTGCCTGTCTCCCCACCACGAACACAGTTGTCTGGGTGCTTTTTCTGTCCACTCCTTTCCTTGTCATTGAACAGCCTGTCACCTTGTTCAAGGTCAGCTGCTCTTCAAGACCCTTCATCTCAGACTCTGCTGCTGACTTAGAGGCCATGTGTCTTCACTGTCATTCATCTACCCATTTATTGATTCAATGTTATTAATATTATCATTATTATTAATTTGAATCAGGATCCCATGCAGTCTAGGCTGGCTATGAACTTGGTGTTGGTATCTTGAACTCCTCCTGCTCTTCCTATCTGTACCTTTTCAAGTGCCATGATTATGGGCTATACCATCACTCCTGGGTTAACAGCACTATGCTACCTCTGGGGATGCAAGGTTGACCAGAAGGTCTGTGTTCCTTTCCCCTGCAGAGGTGAAAATATGATGGGAGTTCATGGATCATGGATGATGGATGGGAACTCAGTAGGGAAGCTACCTCCCTCCATTTGGACTTTGCATCTCTCCTCCATGCCAGGCTTCTTGTGACTAATAAGTTTTTACCTTCCCATTCCCACAATACTGGTGACTGAACTGTAGAGAAGTTTGGTGGCCTGCATGAGCACTTAACAGCATTATATCTTCTAACCTTTACCATAGCCCCCTGAGGAGGATAATATGATAGCTTGAGTTTTGGGCTGAGGGAATTGTGGCACAGTAAGGTTGGTGATTGGTATGAGAAGGAAGGGAGCGATCTACTGTGGGCCTAAATGTCTCTGAATATGCTGGTTGGAGGTGCCAAGAATGCAAGGTCATGACCCTTCTTTGTCTGGACCATTTCTCAGGATTGTGTCTATAAAGGGCAGTATAAGGGATGTAGTGTCTCTCTCAGAGACAAAAAGTAGATTTGCTTTCTGCTTACTACAGATACTGTTGATTCTCTGAACTCAAAATTGCTCAACTTTAACAAAACTGTAGCATGTGTAGTATCCATTTGAGGCTCTATTGTGTCACCCGTCCCCCAAATTGAGGGGACAGGAGGAAGTCTTGTAAGTCACATTGCTGGCTATGTTGTAGGCGACAAATTGTCTCTGACCTGGGAATGGTTTATTTATTTTTAATTTTAGATTTATTTTACTTTATGTGTATGAATATTTTTGCTGCATGAGTGTATGTGCACCATTTGTGAGCCTATTGGATCCTCTGAAACTGAGTTAGGGAGGAATGGTTGTGAGTCAGTATGTGGGAATTCAACCCGGTCCTCTGAAAATGTAACAAATGCTCTTACCACTGAGATATCTCTCCAACCCTATTTTTATTTTTTGAGACACCCAGCCCAGGCTGGCCTCAAACTCACTGTGTAGCCAAGGATACCCTTGAACTTCTGATGTTCCTGTTTCTGTTTCCTAAGTGCAGGGATTATAGATTTGGGTGGTGCTGGACATTGAATCCAAGACTTTACATATGCTAAGAAAACATTCTACCAACTGAGCTATATCCTCAACCCCTGACCCAGGAGTCTTGTATCGTCTGTTAGCATTGGGGAAGGAGTAATAGGGTTAACTGGTTGTCTTACATTTTAGGTGAAGCCAAATCTCAAATTCAACCTAGTCCATCAGCCATCCAGGGGAGGCGTGAGCTCAGCCGTTCTGATTCCAGAGGCGTTTGGCCTGGAGTGGGTAATGAACATATATATCTTAGGAGGTAAAGGAAGGTTCTACATTCAAGGTCACTTTATGTTGCATAGAAAGCTCTGGGCCAGCCTGGACTACACGAGATTCTGTCCAAAAATAAATAAAAGAAAGAGAAAGAAATCTGGTAGACTGTGACTGTACATGCTTTTGATCCCCACACTGCTGCAGAGGCAGGAGGATCTTTGTGAGTTCCAGGCCAATCTGGTCTATATAGCAAGTTCTAGGCACCACACACTGGGCCCTGTTTTTTTTTTTTTTTTTTTGAACTGGGTCTTCTCTCTCTATGTAGCCCTGGCTGTCTTGAAACTCTCTATGTATACCAGACTTGTCTTGAACTCATAAAGATCTGCCTGCCTCTGCCTCTCTAGTGCTGGGATTAAAGGTGTGCACCATCATACTGGACTGGCTTCAAACTCTTGGCCTTCCTACTCTAGCTTCCTGAGAGCTGGGGCTATACTTGGTTTTGGAGATATGTGTGTGTGTGGTGCATATATGTAGTGTATATATGTGTGTGCATGTATATGGAAACCAGAAGTTGACCTTGAGTATTTACCTCAATTGGTCTCCAAATCTCCACCTCACTTTTGAGACAGAGTTTCTCACTGAACCAGGAGCTGGCTGATTCTGCTAGATTGCTGGCCATTCCTCAGGAGAGGGGTTACATGTGCTATGCCCAGTTTTTATGTGATTACTGGGGATCTGAACTCAGGTCTTCGTGTTTGTGCAGCAGGCATTTTACTGACTGAGCCACTTCCCCAGCCTATCATTTCTTTGAGACAATGTCTCACTCGTATGACCTTGAGCTTGGTGTGTAGTCAAGGGTGATCTTGAACTTCCTGATTTTCTTTCGTCCACCTGAGTGCTGGGAGTACAGATATGTAATATCACGCTCAGTTTATGTGATTCTGGGGATTGGCCCAGGATCTCACACACTCAACCAACTGAGCTATATCCTCAGCCTTAGTTTTTTGTTTTTTTTTTCAATTTCTTGAGACAGGGCCTTACTCTGTAACCCAAGATGGCCTTGTACACTTGATAGTCCTGCCTCAGCTTTCTGAGTGGTTACCCGAATGAGCCACTGTGCTCAGTTCTAGAGCTTCAGATGGATGGAGGTGTGATGGTTGGCTGGGCCACCCCCCTTATTTCTGGTCTCAGCTTGTGGCATGCCCCTCAGTCACGTAGACAACCATCCAGTCTGCATTCAGTTCTTACTTACAGCTCTCATTTTTCTGCAGAGCTAAAGAACTGCAGTGGAAGGTGCCTGGGTATGAGAAACAAACAATAAAGAAGATTAAAATGCCCCATTAAAAGCAGGGCAGTGGTGGCACACGGGAGGCAGAGGTAGGTGAATCTCTGAGTTTCAGGCCAGCCTGGTCTACAGAGCGAGTTCCAAGATAGCCAGAGATACACAGAGAAACCATGTCTTGAAAAACTTTAGAGATAGGGTGTAGAAGTATCTTTTATTCATCTCTATAATTGTCGCCTCAGAGGTTTACTGTCTCTGTCTGCTAACCTAGGCCTTGTCCTGGAAGTTTCTAGCCTCTGTACAGTCTAATCTAGGCCTAGAATGTTTTCAACCTCTGAGACTCACTGCTGAATAAGTTCATCCTTTCTTGTTCTTTCTGAACTCTGGCTGGCTGGTTCAACTCACCTGCTCTGGCCCTAACTCCTCTCAGAGCTGACTGATTTAATCTGGCTTCTTTCAGTTTCTCACTGAGTAGCTCTGCCTGGTCTCAAACTAACTCCAGCAATCTATTCTAATCTTCTGGCTCCTTCTCATCCTCTGGTTCGTCTGTCTTCACCTTGTTCTCTCTTGTGTGTCTAGCTTATTCTCTCTTCAACCTGTAAAACTCTCCTGGTAAAAACTGTCTCTGAATTCCATGAACTGAACTGCCATGAACTCAACTCCATTGCCTGCCTCTCAACCACCTGACTCGACTGAATTGACTGAACAGACTAACTTCCAACTCCTTCCTCTCTTTCTCTCTCTCTCTCTTTTCTTTTTGGAGACATTGTTTCTCTACGTAACAGTACTAGCTGTCTTGAAACTCACTCTGTACATCAGGCTGGCCTGGAACTCACAGAAATCCTCGTGCCTCTGCCTCCCCAGTGCTGGCATTAAAGGTGTGCACCACCACACCCGGCTTCCTCCCTTTCTGTTCCTATACTGCTGTTAAATAGCCTCCATTTCCTGTGCTATTCTCTAGAGACTTAGGCTTATTCTAGCCCATCATCTCTTTCTCTGATTCATCACTTTGTCTGTCCCTCAATTAGATAACATTGTTTGGGATTAAAGGTGTGTACTAAGGACCTGTCTGTATTCCAGCCTGATCACACAGGCCTAGAACTTTTTTGTATGTGATCAGAGCAGCCATATTGCTGAATTAAAATTCCTCCACATCTTCTCCCTTTATGTTAAATGTAAAAAAATCACACATAGTTTAATGTTTTTTACAACAGAAACAATTATCAATCCCACAAATTTAACATCCTGAATGTCCTTATGAAGATCCCCTGATGTGATGATCCTTCATAGCTGCAATCCTGATCATCAATCAGTCTTCTAGAATGTTCACATCAGCATCAAGGATTTCAGTCTGATGAACCATCTGTCCATCTTCACATGGTTTGCTGAGCTGTTTCCATGCAGGAGGATCAGCGTTCTGCATCGTCTGGTTTGCTGTCTCTCTGCGTCTCTTTCTTCCTTGACTCATGCCTTTCATGTGGAAGCTTCTCTTACTATGATTGGATTTTTATCAACTTTGTTGCAACCCATAGTCTTTTATCACCTGTGGAAATGTAGACAAAGCCTCTTCCCTAAAGTAACACATTCTCTGACTTTCATTATGATGTTAACACATCTTTAAAATATACAGACAGATTTAATTCAGCAGTTTTTTCTGCTATCCAGTGTCTCTCCCAATCTGTTGTTCCTTTCTCATTTGCATTAAAAAATTAAAGTTAATAAAACACTATGTAATCTATCTTGGGGGGGTCTTTATTACCCTTTTCTTCTTATTAAGCCTATCTCTTAAAGTGTGATTTGTGGTGTGGAGCTGGACATGGAATACAGACATGCCTTCAATCCCAGCACTCAGGAGACAGAGGCATGTCTGTTCCTGGAGAATCACTTCTGGAAAGTTCTCAAACATTTGATTCCAAAGTATATGTATGAATCGACTTGACATGATTTAAAAAGTAAAATATAAATATGAGGACAGTTTAAACAATGGCAATAATTAGTTTACAACAGTCATTCCAAGACAATAAATAAATGGAGGCCTAATATATATGTGTATATACACACAAAATGAGGTAAAAAAAAATTTAGAGAGCAGCCTGTGGCTACACATCTGAAGCCCCTGAAGAATGCCGTAGAAAGGATGTATAACATCCATTACACATCTATCTCAAGGACAGCTCACTTCCAAAACTATGCATTTCTTTACAGGTAAACAGAGTTTTAACCACCACAGACACCACAAGGATAAGTTCAAACCACAGTATGCTCACAGGTATCTGCTGTATCTCAGGCATCCATTTTAATCTTGGGGGTTTAAGAACATCTTCTTAGTTTTTTTGTTTGTTTGTTTGTTTTTTTTTGTTTTTCGAGACAGGGTTTCTCTATATAACAGCTCTGGCTGTCCTGGACTCGCTTTGTAGACCAGGCTGGCCTCGAACTCAGAGATCTGCCTGCCACTGCCTCCCAAGTGCTGGGATTAAAGGCGTGCGCCACCACCGCCTGGCCATCTTCTTAGTTTTAATGGGTTTTATATTTCCAGTTTTCTTTCTTTTTTTTTTTTTGTTTTTCGAGACAGGGTTTCTCTGTGTATCTCTGGCTTTCCTGGACTCACTTTATAGACCAGGCTGGCCTCGAACTCACAGAGATCCGTCTGCTTCTGCCTCCCAAATGCTGGGATTAAAAGGGTGCGCCACCATGCCCGGCTTCTGTCATCTTTTTTAAATTGGGTTTTCATCTTCTTCATAATTGGCTCATTCTTGCCAAAACTTTCTCCAACTGTTCCCACCAAAGTCTCATATCTTTTTGCCATTTCTTCATCCACTGTCTCACCTTCTTCTGCTACTTTGTTCTTAGAATTCATCAAATTAAAATTCCTGGACAACAGGGTCCTACTATGTTGCTCAGGATGATTCTAAACTCCTCTATGACTTTGGCTTCCTTTGTAGCTGGGACTACAGACATGAGTTACTGTATCCAGCTAGTACCTTAAAAACAAAAACCCAGCCGGGCAGTGGTGGCGCATGCCTTTAATCCCAGCACTTGGGAGGCAGAGGCAGGCGGATCTTTGCAAGTTCGAGGCCAGCCTGGTCTACAAAGTGAGTCCAGGACAGCCAGGGCTACACAGAGAAACCCTGTCTCGAAAAACCAAAAAAAACAAAAACAAACAAAAAAAAAACCCAGCTCCCAGAATCACAACAGGTGGTCTGCTAATCGGACGGTTTAAACAGGTGTCAAAAGCCTTATTAAATAAATGTTGATAAGATAAACATTGATTCAGTAGAGGTGGGTGGGGCCTGAAAGTCTGTGGGTCTGACCAGCTCCAAGTGAGGCTGAGCAGCAGATCTGTAATGCTGTCTCCAAGGTGAGCTGAGAGCTTTCCCACGTCATCACCTCGGCGTGGAACCTTCCCTGCTGCTTGCTTCCTCTCATCTCACGGAAATGGAGTGAGAATTAATGGCTTGACACACGCAGTGGCTGTCACATTTATGCCCTATGTTAACTTATTTTCCAACCTCTTCCTGTTTCTAACCAATTGTCTGTGATGGGCACAAATTAACCATAAAAAATGATGATTAAAGACAATGTTAACTGCTGTGATCTGGCCTGCCATGGCTGGGTGAATGGCTTGGCCACAGTATCTGTGGAGAAGGGAAGTCAATGCAGTGTTGTGGGATTTTGGGGACATTGTGAGGTCCTCCAGCATAACACACACGTTTTTTTTGTTTTGTTTTGTTTTTCGAGACAGGGCTTCTCTGCATACTGGCTGTCCTGGAACTCACAGAACTTTGTAGACCAGGCTCGCCTCCAACTCACAGAGATCTGCCTCCCTCTGCCTCCTGAGTGATGGGCTTAAAGGCGTGTGCCACCACACCCTGCTACACACTTGTTTTTGATGGGGGAGTGGTACTGAGAATTAAATTCAGGGTCTAGAACTGATGGCCTTGTGCATGCTGGGAAAGCACCCTACCATTGAGCTATATCCCTAGCTCACAGTTTTATTTATTCATTTATATGCATATGGATTTTTGCCTGCATAAATAATGTTTCTGCACCATGTGCAGGCAGCATTCTTGAGACCAGAAATATGCTTCAGATCCTCTGGAGCTAATTATGGATGGTTGTTAGTGGGAATTGAACCCAGGCTGAAAGAACAGCCAGTGCTCTTAACTGCTGAGCCATCTCTCCAGCCTCTATGATGGGGTCTCATATACCTCAGGCTGACCTTGAACTCCTGTTCTTCTTGACTGTATCGCTGATTCCTGGGATTAAGCATGTACCTCACCATGCTTGGTGTTATGCAGTGCTAGGGACTTTGTTTGTTTGTTTGTTTTAGGCATGGTCTCACTGTGTAGCTCTGGTTGGCCTAGAACTCACTAGGTAGATCAAGCTGGCCTCCAACTCACAGAGATCTGCTTACCTCTGCTTCTGGAGCATTGGGATTAAAGGCATGAACACCTGATTTTTTAATCCCAGATATTTTAGCCTCAGAAACTCTATCTTATGTCATTCCAAACACATAAAATAGCCTGGCAGTGGTGTCACACACCTTTATTCCTGGGACTTGGGAGGCAGAGGCGGCCAGATTTCAGAGTTTGAGGCCAACCTGGTCTACAGAGCGAGTTCCAGGACAGCCAGGGCCACACATAAAAAAAACCCTATCTGGGAAAAAACTAGCAAACAAAAACCCAAAACAAAACCAAACCCACCACCACCACCACCACCACCAAAAAATCCAAAAGAATAAAATGAACCAACAGGCAAACAGAGGTAAGCCAAAACATTTTCAGTTCCAGCAATCAAATCTGTAACTTTCGGCAAGATTTGTGTGAAAAGGTATTTGTTAAAGAATCAACAAAAAGCCGGGTGGTGGTGGCGCACGCCTTTAATCCCAGCACTTGGGAGGCAGAGGCAGGCGGATCTCTGAGTTTGAGGCCAGCCTGGTCTACAAAGCGAGTCCAGGACAGCCAGAGATATTCAGAGAAACCCTGTCTCGAAAAAAAAAAAAAAAAAAAAGAATCAACAAAAAACAAAGCCAAAACATTTATATTTACATTAAATATTTAATTGCAGGGTGTGGTGGTACACACCTGCAACTCCAGCATTTGGGAAGTGGAAGCAAGAGGATCAGGAATGCAAGGTCATCTTTGTTCAGATTGTGAATCTGGGATCAACCTAGCCTGTATGGGATCTTGCCTCAAAAATAAACCAACAAACAAATAAGTAAATGGAAAAGAGAAAAGAGAGAGAATTTGTCCCTTGGAACCCTTCCACTCTTTTTTGGCAGGGACAGGGAGAGGGTTCTTCATAACAGGGTTTCTCTGTGTAATAGTCCTGACTGTGCTGGGATTAAAGGCGTGCACCACCACGCCCGGCTTCTTACTTTCACTCCGCTTAAGAAAATAAGAGAAAACTCAGGAGGCAGAGGCAGGTGGATCTCTTTGAGTTCAGGCCTAGTCCACAGAGCAAGTTCTAGGCTAGCCAGAGCTACATAGCAAGATCCAGTCACTAATTAAAACAAATTAATTTAGCCGGGTGTAGTGGCTAATGCCTTTAATCCAAGAACCCAGGAGGCAGGGGCAGGCAGATCTCTGTGAGTTCCAGGCCAGCCTGGTCCAAATAGTGAATTCCAGGAGAGCCAGGGCTACACAGAGAAACCCTGTCTTGAAAAATAAAAAAAAAAAAAAAACAAAAACCCCCAAACAACCCCCCCTCAACTTTATTTATTCCTGTTTTGTGGGGTTTTGGGTTCAAATTTTTAGTGATGAAGTTTGAGTTCATAGACCCTCAAAAGCCCATAGGACTGGGCAGTGTTTAGCTAATACCCATGGAGGTAAACTGTTCATAAAAGGTGGCCTAGAATCCCAATTTGTGACAAGATCCCTAAGAAAGAGAATTCTATTAACACTTAAGGAGACATTAAGAGTATGCATGAGACATAAAGTCTTGTATTATGAGCTAAGTTTTGAGGTTCTATGTATATCTTGAAGTTAAAAAAAACGATCAAAAGGGCCAGGCGTGGTAGCACACACCTTCGATCCTAACACACAGGAGCCAGAGACAGGTGGATCTCTGTGAAGTTCAAGGCCAGCCTGGCCTACAGAGTGAGTCCAGGATAGCCAGGGATAGAGAAAGAAACCTTGTCTCGAAAAAAACAAAACACAAGCACCAAGAGGTCTATGTGGCTTGCACCTGCAGTCCCAATTTAAAAGAAACCCTGCAGCCGGGCGGTGGTGGCGCACGCCTTTAATCCCAGCACTTGGGAGGCAGAGGCAGGCGGATCTTTGTGAGTTCGAAGCCAGCCTGGTCTACAAAGTGAGTCCAGGACAGCCAAGGATACACAGAGAAACCCTGTCTCGAAAAACAAAAAAAAAAAAAAGAAAAAGAAACCCTGGAGCTCAGGAATTCAAGGTTAGCCTGTGTAATACAGGAGCCCATTAAAAATCTCAGCGACAAAGGCTTGTTATGACAAATTGCATCTCATAGTAATGCCACAAGGGGGCACTGGTGACCAAGTAAGGTAGTCAATTCAGTTAGGGATCTGTTCATGAACCTCAGTTTGAATCAGATTTCAGTTATCTTTGTGGATTCCTGTGCAGTTATAGTTGGCTGGCTGTTCTTGCTAGGTATTGAAAACTAGGACCTCAGGAAAGCTAGGCAAGTTCCGTATTACTATCTGGTATTCTAAGTCCCTTTGATCTTTTAAAAATTTCAGTTACTTTGTAGATCAGGTTTGTGATCCCTCCTTGCCTCAGCCTTCTGAGGACCAGAGATCATGTACCCCCAGGCCTAGTTTCTCATTTTAAGTATGGAAGGAAGGGTCTAGCAGTAAATGTTTTTTCTTTTCATGTGCCAGGACAGTACTTTGCCTTTTCAATAGAACCAGACACTTATTTTGTCTGTATGCCAAGGAGCCATTGGCCAGTCAGGTGTGGTTCTGCACAGCTTTAATCCCATTACAGAGATAGTTTCTCATAAAGTAGCAACGATCTGTGTGGACCATGATGCATGTGGTCCTGGGCCAACTTATGGGAGTCAGTTCTTGTCACCTTTCAGGAAGCTTTCCTTCTGAGACAGAGTTGGGGGATACCCACAGACCTGAGATTCATGGCCTCTTGGACAACTTTTTCCTGTGTCATGCCCTCACATACTCCATGGTTCCACCACAGCTACTACACACACCAAGAACTTCACTGTTTCTTGTGAATGGGGTGAATGGGCAGAAACATATTCCCAAAATGTTGACCCAGGACACCTATTGCTTACAGACCTTGGGAAGTCTCACATTTTCTCAGTATCCTGCATTTTACTTTTTGTGAAGTCAGAAGGCAACCTTTGAAAGCCAGTTGTCTTTACAAGTACAGGTCCTCATGATTACATTTACTACTAAACTAAACCACCCAACATGTCAGAAAATCCTTGTTGGAGAAAAAGTCTTTATAGTCTTGAGATTCAACAGTTTTGCAAAAAATTCAAGATGTACAAGCAAATCATTCCAACACATTACAAAAGCAGCTTCCCCCACAGCCACTAAGATAGCCAACAGTACCACCACTCTGGCTGCTTGGCTAAAGCACCTTATGCACAGACTGAACACCTTCCATGACACTGATAAATAGAATGGCACTTCAGTTAGATTCTTCCCAACTGACCCATCTTTGGGAGTCCTTTCTGTATATAAGCTCGATCCATTATGAAGTAGAATCTGGACATCGGGTCTTTCTGAAAACAAGCTTTATTTAAATAAGGGTTTAAATACATCACATAACATTAAAACTGGAAGGGAAAGAAAACCAAAGACCAGTTTGTTCTTGCAGATGGCACTGGGCAGCTGCTGGTGTTGAGTTGAAACCTCTACAGCCAGCCACATGACCAATGGCATCAGTTTGGTGTTTGTCCCCTTCTCCTAAGTTTAAACCGACACCAGGCTGGCCTCATGTTTTGGCTGTTGCAACAGCCCTTAGCTAGGATATCTGGTTAAGATGACCCTGGCAGCGAGTCAGATGCCCATGGCCTCTAGAAAGGTGGCCCTTTCTGAATCCTGCCTATCTGGTCAGACATCAGGGACTCTTTCTTACTGGCAGACTCCCTCTAGTGACACGGGTGGTGTGGTATTACCCATCCTATGGTTCACTCAGGATGCTCCAAGTGGTGACATTCTCCTAGGGCAGGGGATTCTCTAGAGAGCTGAGAGCTTGTGGGCAGACATAGCCTCCTGTGAGCTTGGGGCTTCAGGCTTGGCTGAGACATTATTATTGCTTTGTTTCAGGCTGGACACAGCCAGGGCTTACTGCTTGACCTGTTTAAATGAGGGACTTCAAGACTAGACGGCATGGCTCTTTTCAGTTTATTGCATGAAGGAGTTACACTAGTCCAAGTTAAAAGCGGACCCCAAATGGTTACATTATACAAGCTGTGAGGTTTTTAAACTTGTGACAAGGGACAGAAGGGAAATTCTACTCATTGCAAGGAAACCCTCACTCAAGCTTCAGAGAGCCACAAGCACTTAAAACCCATGAACTTTCAGCTGGTCGTCCTTAGCCAGTCCAATCTGCAAAGAGAAAAGGACAAAGGGGAGGGACAGGAGTTAAGTCTGTGAAATGACACCCATCACAGGTCTTCCCTCTACACCCAGCACAAGTGTACCTGTAAATCCTAACATGTCAACCAAGCACACTTCTCTTCTGACACCCCCACCACAAGGCCAGGAACTAATGTGTTTGAAGGTTGGGAGACCTACAGTTACCTAAAAGCTCAATTCTAAGATTTCAGAAATTCAGGAAGCTCCCAAACTCAAAAAAAGTTGGGCAGGAACTCACCTCTATCAGGAACTGGCATATGTTCTTGCGCTGGTCACCCTGTAGCTGAATTACTTCTCCATATTCTGGATGCTCAATTACAGTACCATTGCAGGCAAATTTCTGCAAACAATATAGCATGTATGAGGCCATGCAACAGCACTTAATCCCTTGTAGTTTGCACCCTTTCCTTATATTGATAATTAAAGGTGCTCTTTCTACAGCTGACCCACCTTCTTAAACGCCTTCACTAGTTTCTTTTTATCGTAATCATCAGCGATCCCTTGGACAGTAGTAAGGGTCTTTCTGCCGTTTCTCTGTTGAATTCTTATATGGATATAATCCTCAGTGCCAGCAGGAAGCAGGTCATCACCCTTACTTGCATCAGCAAAGGGGTCTGGGGAGAAATAAGATGTTCAGAGGTATTGTGGCCCATCTGTTGCCTCCCCTCTCCCACTGATCTTTTTGGTCGTGCAGATACGAGAACTAAAATCTCCTAGGCTCCGGAGGCGTCCTTTGTTGTCCCTCCCGAATCAGGTCAGTCCTAGAGCAGGAGAAAGTATGAGCCTTCTGTACTAGGCCCGCCCTCTCCCTTCAGCTGATCACGTGCTGGAGAGCCCTAGCAGGCAGACGGAGCCCCACCCGGCTGATGTAACCGACCGGAAGCCCGGTGCAAGAGGCGGGGCCTTCCCTCCCCGCTCCGAGACAACGACGGTGACGTAGAGGACGTGACGCAGGGTGGCAGAAGGGGGCGGGTGTGGCTCGCACAGAGGCAGGAGCCATTAGTAAATGCGCCATCCGAGACGTCGAGCCCGCCCAAGGGCTGACCTCCCACCCGTTCTTCCGGGCACCCTCGGAGGCCAACCCCAAGCGTATAACTCTCGGGCCACCGCCACGGCCACTCCTCCAGCCCGAGCCAAGGAGGGCGCTCAGCGGCTTCTCCGAGCTCCGTCCCCTCCATCCCAACCCGCGACCTTCCCCGGGCTTACCGAAAGAGTGGAGGTTCTGGATAGCGGACATACGATACGATTCCTTTTCCTCGGTGGAAACGGCCTGCAGAAGGCGGCTGCGGGAGAAGGCGGGCGGGGGGGACGGAGCGTCGGGAAGCGAGGGGGCTCAAGGGGGAGGCAGCTGAGTCCTCGGCGGCGGCTCAGTGACTGGGGCGGAGGGGCGGCGCCTGTATTCACTTATATAGCCGCCCCTGTGACGCCAGCGCGCTGCCTTCACGTCCCGGCCCCACCCATGGCGTCAAGTGACCGGGCGCCCGAACACCGCGGCTTCTTATTGGTCGAGGGGGGGGGGGCGGAATCAAGATCCGGCGCTTGCGCATTGGATTTGGCTGGGAGAGGGCGTCCTGTTGACTCGAGGAGGGGGGAGGGGGAGGGAAAGCTTGGTCCGCCTGCGCGCTTGCGCAGTGTGGGTGGTAGTTGTCTGGGCGGCCAAGAAACTGGCGGAGGTTTCGAGCGCGCCTGCGCCAGAGGCACGTTCTACCTTCTTGACCCTTTTGGGGTGCTGGTACTTAGCTTCAAGATGGGTGTTAGGGTAAGGGATCGATTGGCGTTTTTTATGGGGAAATTATAAGCTGGTAAATTCCCAAATTCTAGCCCATCTTTCTTTGCATTCATTCACAGATTTAGTCATTTAATCAAAATATAGAGAGTAGTGTCATTTGGATTGGCATGTTTTAAAATTGGTAACCTAAAAAGTTATTTAGATTAATTTTTCTAAGGAAACAACTAGTCTCCGAGGTGGGATTGGGGACCCTACAAGTCAGGCACCAGAGAATGAATGCTCTTTGTCCTACAAGCCTGTATGTGAGGTGAAGCCTTTCGAGAGCTTAGGTGAAATGTTTCTTTCAAAGCAGTTAACTTTTTTTTTGTTTTTTTGTTTGAAACAGGGTTTCTTTGTGTGGCCCAAGCTGTCCTGGAATTTGCTCCGTAGACCAGGCTGGCTTTGAACTCAGAGATCCTCCTGCTTCTGCCTCCTGAGCGATGGGATTAAAGGCGTGTACGGCTACTGCTTGGCTAGCAGTTAACCTTTCAACAACTTATTTTAAAATTTCAAAAATTTTCTGCAGTGCTTGGGAGGAAAACAGGTAGCTAGACAAGCATTCCTCCCAGCTTGTTTATTGAAACATTCTCTGTAGCAGGGGAAATGGTGAGTAGAATTCAGGGATCTTAGAACCAAAGGCCTTCAGGAGCCAGGGAGATCAGAGACCGGGAAAGACAGACAGGTGTGATGTAACCAGGTTCGTGGGGGCTAGTAGAACTAGAGACTGCAGAGGCAGCCAACTTCTGTGCCAGATTTTGTTCAAATGCTCTGGAAAGGGTGTTTACAGAGAATCTCAACTTAAAAATACTTCCAACTGCTAGGTATTATGGTACACCCTTGTAATCTTGGGGGAAGGAAGCAAGGGGAAAGAGTTCAAGGTCAAGTGAGTTCAAGGCTATACTGGGCTACAGGATAATCCTGTCTCAAACAAACAAACAAAAAACCAGAAAAATAGACCAGGCGTGGTGGTGCACGCCTTTGATCTTAGCAATTGTGAGGCAGAGGCAGGCAGATCCCATCAGATATACACAGTGAGACTTTGTCTTAAAACTACAAAAAAAAAAAAAAAGAAAAAGAAAAAACAAAAAGGCTCTATTGGGTGGTGGTGGTGCACGCCTTTAATCCCAGCACTCTGGAGGCAAGGCAGGCGGATCTCTGTGAATTCCAGGACAGCCAGAGATACAGGTTCTCGGCCGGGCCGTGGTGGCCCACGCCTTTAATCCCAGCACTTGGGAGGCAGAGGCAGGCAGATCTCTGTGAGTTCGAGGCCAGCCTGGTCTACAAAGTGAGTCTAGGACAGCCAGAGCTGTTATACAGAGAAACCCTGTCTTGAAAAACCAAAAAAAAAAAAAAAAAAAAAAGATACAGGTTCTCTTGAAAAACAAAAAACCCAACAACAACCCAAAACAAAAGACCCTCCCCAAAAACCCAGGAAAGGCCCCCAAACCAAACTAACAACAATAACAACAGCAAAAACTTGTGTGGTGGTTTATGCCCAGATTACCAGTCTCACTGTCCTCCTGAAGGTAAAGGCTAATAGGACAGACAGAAAATAAACAGACTAAGATAATACTGGATTGTGAAAGGTGCTGGGGAGAGAAATGGGGTGATGTGGCAGAGTGACACTGGCCGAGGCTGCCCCTTCAGATGTGGTGGTTAGATAAGGCCCATGAGGTGGTGGCATTGTGGCCTGAATTTACGAGGTGAACCGGAATCCACTGTGGAGCAGAGGGCGGGAGCTCACCAAACAGCATTCCCCAGAGAGGAAAAGTTGGGTGACATGAAAGGATTTTTTTGTTTTGTTTTGTTTTTTGAGACAAGGTTTCTCTGTGTAGCCCTGGCTGTCCTGGACTCACTTTGTAGACCAGGCTGGCCTTGAACTCGCAGAGATCCACCTGCCTCTGCCTCCTGAGTGCTGGGATTAAAGGTGTGTGCTACCGCCGCCAGGCTCGAAAGGATTTTATTTTAGGGGTGTCTGGAGACTAAGCCCAAGGTCTTGCACAGACTAGACAAGTGCTCTAATCCTGAAAGCTGTTTTTCCTTCTTTCGTTCTTTCTTTCTCTCCTTCTTCTTCAAAGATGTACAAGACAGGTCAAGAGCACTGGCTGCTCTTTGAGAGAACGTGAGTTCTAGTTCCATGTCCTACACGGTGGCTCACAGTGGTTTGTAACTCCAGGCCCAGGAGTAGGAATTGAGCCCGGATCCTCTGCAAGAACAGGAAGTGCCCTTAATTGCTCTGCTACCTCTCCAGAACCCCTAAAAGTTTATTTTGATTTCTATTTATGATTGACACCCTGCACCCTATTCTCATTTTTTTTTTTTTTTTTTTGAGGCAGGATGTCATACAGCCTTGGCTGGCTCGTAACTCCTGATTCTCAGCCTCAATTTCCCAAGTCTTAAGTACAGGATGTGTGATGGAGCAAGGTCTCTAAACAATATTTAGATGAAATAATTTAGATCCCTTGATGTCAGGAAAGTGCATGCTGTAAGTGATGTGCATCTCAACAACCATTCATCCAAGTTTGAGAACCTGAGGCCCCTGCCTGCCAGCCTGGGAACCCTTTCACTCATGGATGTGGCTCTGCCGGGGAGATATACCCAGAGTTCAATTCTCTGTGTAAGACTAGAATTGCCCCCCCCCCCCATATACATATACATGGCAATTGTCTCAGTACCGTTTTTTGAATAAAGTCTATGGGCCTTATTCTCCCTTGGCCTGTTTATCCCTGAATCACGCTTCCATTTTGTTCTTTAGAATTCTCCTGTCAACTGTCAGTGGTGCTCATCGCTGGGCCCACATTCTCTATCACAGCAGTTGTAGGAAGCTGCCCCTTCCCACCCCCACAGCTTTCTCACCTGAGAAAGCTCATCTAAGATGAGAGCTGGTGTTGCATCTGCTCCTCCCTTTCTTGGAATGTGGTCTTCCCTCTTCTGTGTTTGTCACCTTCCAGGCCTGCTTCCAGGCTCACCTGGGATGCCCTTGTTCTGAGAAGATTGCTTGCATGTCCTCAGTTTTGGTATTATTTATTTTGGTGTTATGAGACAGGGTCTCATGTAAACTAGGCTGGTCTGGAACTCACTATGTAAGACTGGCTTTGAATTCCTGATCCTTCTGCATCTACTTTGAAAGTGCTGGGTTTGTAGACCTGCATCATTGTGCCTGGCATAATGATATTTATCACACTGCATTATGTTTACCTGTAATTTGGACTAGCTACATAATTTTCTAGCCACACTATTAAAATGAAAGCGTGAAGGCCTTAGTTCAAAGTAGTTAAAAGGTTCAAGCCCGGGGACAGCAGGGTATAAATTAAGTGCCCTGTGAGAGAAGGGGATTTTAAGTAACACAGGTCACATGCCCTCAAGTCTGGACTCTTCCTTCGTATCCCTGCTAGGCTGTAAGCTTAAGGAACAGTACAGATTCGTCTGTTATACTCTGTATTGAAGGTAGCTAATCTTCATCCATTGTAGATGCTCAGTTACTAGGAATGGCCAACCCCTGGCCACAGATAGACTTCTACTCTCAGAGTCTTAGAGCACAGGAGTGAGGAAAATAATTTTTAGAAGGTCTGAGCCTGGGCCTCAAAGGGAACTCCTGGGGCTGGCCTGAGCAGAGCGGGGAGAATGTCTCTCCCTAAGCCACTTTTCCAGCTCTTCTTGTAGGCACTTGGCCAGCTGGAGCCCATGTGCATGCCTGGTGTGCTAATGTATGGTGACAGATCTGACCTCTTTACTTGTAAACAGTTATTGCCACACACACACTTTGCCCCAAATGGGATAAAGGTGAGAAGGCAGGTGGCAGACAGAGACTGCTTTTGCTGAAAGCTAATTCACTTGGCCCTGCAGAGGCCTGATGGGTAATGAAAAACAGAAGAAAATCCTGGTGCCTCCAGCTCCAGCTTCATGTTGCCTCTGGCTACATCATAACATTGTCAACGGTGAGCTTCTGTGGTGTCCAGGTCCTCAGAACAGTCTCCAGACGTTGCCAGCCATTGCTCTAAACCTCAAGGCCTAACCTGCCTTTGTGACTAGCTTGTTCTCATGTCCCCTTCAGTTGTCTTGGATCCTAGGAACAATGGGCCTGACTGATGAATCGCTTACAACAAAGGGCAGAAATGCTCCCTAAACAGCAGAGATCTTCGCCTTAGCCAAGCCCTGCATAGCCAGTGCAGAGGTCACAATCATCTTGACCTCTTCAGCCCAAGAGCAACTGTCTGCTGCCAAGGAAACACAGACTGATGATGGCCCTTAGACCACTAAATGCCTGTTCTTCCCATTGCAGCCAGCCTGAGAATAAAGCTGCCTTCACCAACCTGTAACTCACAGAGGTCTGCCTGCCTCTGCTTTTAGAGTGCTGGGATTAAAAGTGTACACTATCATATGTAACCGAACTTTTAAATTATTATTTAACATTTATTTATTACTATACTCACTTATAACAAACACCAACAATTTCTTAACTATTAATCCTATAAATTCCTACAACCCCTTTAACCTATCCACTAAACCTATTGATAATTATTTTTCTAACCTTTTAGAATGATACAGTCTCTGGGGCAGGTCCTCAGTCGTCAAGAACACAGTCTTTTTTGTAGATTCTTTAACACACTTAGCAGTCCTTTTTCTAGATCTCTCAGATGCAGGTTCGTCAGGGTAAGTTGGTTATTGCAGTCTCACCTTAAATAAGGCTTGATGCTTTCTTCTCTCTGGGAGACCCCAGCCCCTTCGCATCAGCAACTCTGCTGCTCTACTTCAGAGTCCTTAAAGCCAGGCCACTGTTCTCGACAGATTAAACCCCTCTAGGCAAAAGCTGAGCCACAGGGTTTAGTCCTTGGCCTTTTGGTGTCTTGCTCAGGCTTTCTTTGCTCACCAGCTTCTTTCTGCTTCAGGGAGATCTGGCCATCAAATGATGGCCAGCACTTTTTTCAGCAGGACTCTCAGAGTTCTCTAGCATCAGTGGCCTCTTCTCCTTTTGGGCTCCATGCACTGTCCTTAAATAGGAGGAACTCTGTTTCAGCTTAATTTGGGCTCTGCCCACTTAGCAGCTGAAAACAATATCAGGCCAGATACTTTGTTTCTTTAAGTACATTAAGTCTTTCCTGTTTTTCTGACAATCTTGTTTTTCAGTCCATTGAGTATTTCCTGTTTTTCCTGACTTCAACCTTGTTTTTCAGTCTATTAAGTCTCCTGTTTGTTTCCTGTTTTTAGTCCCCATGCTGATAATGATCTTCATGCCCCGAATTAAGAGACAGTAACAGAAACCCCTATATATTTTCTAAATCTAATTTAATTTATCTAACTTCCTACAATCATACTTGTGTAGAAAAAAATGGCTAATTCAATCGTTTAACCAGTATTTAGGTTATATTTATTTGGTCGGCAGCTGTTAATCCTTAACTCGCCATTATAAATAAGTACACATGGACACCGGATGGATTTTAACAAGCCTTGGCCTGTACAATCTTAGCCCATCTAAACTAGCTCATAATTTTATTACCCAAATATGACCCCATATATACATACATCCCTTTGGACTGCTATTTATTCTCCATGCTCTGCCGATGTTCCTGGCCACGTGGAAAAAGGTTCTTTTGTCTAACCCATGGCTTGTGTCCTTTTTGCTTGCTCCTTGGCTGCTTCTTGGAGCTTCTTCTTCCCAAGATGCTCTCTGTCTCAGAAACCCACATACCCTTAGTCCCACCTATCTCTGTCTTTGCCCAATCTCAGGCTTCAACATTTTATTTAACCAGGGACAATGTAAGTAACAGATAGCAAGCAAGACCAACTCAATTAACATTCAGAATGCTTAACATCACCCCCATCATACTTTTAAGACAAATTCCTAGGTCCCCTACGCTGACTTTGAACTCCTAAGTAGCTGAGAACTTCACTTTTAACATTGAGATTTATAGCCATGTGCAAACCATGCCTGACTTGAGAAGCAATATTGCTATTTTTATTTTATTTTCAATTTTTTTTTGTTTTTTTGAGACAGGGTTTCTCTGTATAACAGCTATGGCTGTACTGGACTCACTTTGTAGACCAGGCTGGCCTCGAACTCACAAAGATCCGCCTGCCTCTGCCTCCCAAGTGCTGGGATTAAAGGCGTGCGCCACCACCGCCCGGCTTGCCCAGCCTATTTTCAATTTTTGAGACAAGATCTCATGGAACTGTCTTTGTAGACCAGGCTAGCCTAGAACTCACAGAGACCCATCTTCTCTTTGCCTCCCAAGTGTTGGGATTAAAGGTGTGTGCTACCATACCCAGCCTTATTTTTATGTTTTTGAGACAGGGTCTCCCATAATTCAGCATGACTCATGTTCCTATTGCCTCCACTTTCTGGGTACTAAAACTACTATGCTTTTCCTCTTCCTTCCTTCCTTCCTTTCTTTCTTTCTCTCTCTTTCCTCCTTCCTTTCTTCCTTTCTTTTATCCTTTTTCTTTTTTTGTTTGATTTTTTTTGTGTTGCTTTGTTTTTTGAGTCAGGGCTTCTCTATGTATCCTTGGCTGTCCTGGAACTTGCTTGGTAGACCAAACCAGCCTTGAAATCACTGAGATCAGCCTGCCTCTGCCTCCTGAGTGCTGGGACTAAAGGCGTGCATCACCACTGCATCCATCCATCCATTTATATTTTTATGTGTCATGGTTATGTATCCCAGGCTTGTTTCAAACTCACAGTCACCCTGCCTCTGCCTCCCTAGCACTGACCACCAGCTCTCTGGTGACCTGGTTCTCTTATCTGGACTCTGCTTTTATTCCCTGTGGAACAACGGGGT
The DNA here is from genome assembly GCA_907164525.1 of Lophiomys imhausi. Taxonomy (NCBI): domain Eukaryota; kingdom Metazoa; phylum Chordata; class Mammalia; order Rodentia; family Muridae; genus Lophiomys; species Lophiomys imhausi. Next base: position 881,723 of record CAJQZJ010000210.1, read on the forward strand.
GATGTGTAGCCTGGTCTAAAGTCCAAAGTTCTGTGTTGTCAGGTCAGCATCATTTCCTTGAAAGTCTTCTGGAGTCCACCTTCCGGGCTCTGAGCTTGTCCCTGCTCTAGGAACTTGTGGCATTATTACAGGTCTGGGACCAACCTCTCTGAAAATGAACTCCTGGCTTCATAACTGCTGGGCAGCTGAAGGCAGGGCAGGAGCCCAGCTCTACAGTAAGGAGTCTGAGCCTCCGATAGGCTACCTCTTGCATGGCTGGTACCTGCCTGCTTTCATTTTCTCTTCTGCTTCATGGGACCAGTGACATCCTTCTTTTAGGCTCACATTGAAGGGATTTATGGAGTAGAATGCCAATATAAGGATACTAATGCTGGGCATGGTGGCGCACGCCTTTAATCCCAGCACTCGGGAGGCAGAGGCAGGAGGATCTCTGTGAGTTTGAGGCCAGCCTGGTCTACAAAGCAAGTCCAGGACAGTGAGGGCTACACAGAGAAACCCTGTCTCGAAAAAACAAACAAAAAAGGATACTAATGTAGCCGTGCACACCTTTTATCCCAGCAGTTGGGAGGCAGAGGCAGGCAGATCTCTGTGAGTTCAAGGCCAGCCTGGTCTACAAAGTGAGTCCAGGACAGTTAGAGATACACAGAGAAACCCTGTCTCGAACCTCCCTCCCAAAAAGGGATACAAATGTAAAGTTTTGAAATGACTAAATAAATTCTGCCAGTTTCCCAGAGGAGAGCAGCGTGGGACAGGAGCAGCCCACACACACGGGGATGGAGCTGAGGTGGACTCCTCTTCATGGTGATCCTTTGGGGAGGATACTCTGGCATCTGTGGCCTTGATAAAATTCCCCAGGGCCCCAAATGTGGCATCAGAGCAGGAGGGTCTCCTACAGGAAGGGGTGGCATTCTCTGTGGAAAATATATCCATGGTAACCAGAGAAGATGGATGATATGATCCAAAGGACCTCCCTGAGTTCTGCGGCTGGTGCAGAAAACACTATGGTTGAGAGAATCCCAAGGAGGCTGGAGCCCCATTATACTCAGGATTGGGGTTCTGAGCAACCTGCTGGGGTGCTAATTGGCAAAGATTTCACTTGACCTTGAGAAAAATCTAATGACTGAGGTGTGCCTGACATCCTTTATTTGTCACCTCCTGCCCACGAGTGTAAATGACTGGAATAGTTCCCTCTGCTCCCCACCCACTCAGAAGGTTCCGGGGAATGAACGTTGCTATTCTTGCTGCTTGGCAAAGGAGGGAAACACAGGCCTGCTGCTGCTGGCCTGACACAGTCAGCAAGACCTGCATGCCACTTTGGGACTTTTCCAGCTGATGTTGGGAAAGGACAGAGGGAACCGTAGGGGTTACTAACAGGCTCTCCCCCTGGAGCCAGGGACTGAAACATCAGGTATATTCCAGCACCGGAGAGGGTGTATGTGCATGCTATAATTTACTCCCTCTTTTCCCTGCACTGCAGATAAATTCTCCCTTGAACTCACTTTCTTTGTCCTTGTCAGGGATTCACTTCTGCCCACTTACATGGGAATTCAGCTCTGTTTTTTTTCTTGGGGGGGGGGGTTCGAGACAGGGTTTCTCTGTGTAACAGCTCTGGCTATCCTGGACTCGCTTTGTAGACCAGGCTGGCCTCAAACTCATAGTGATCCACCTGCCTCCGCCTCCCAAGTGAAGTGCTGGGATTAAAGGC
>CAJQZJ010000210.1:883827-913386 GCA_907164525.1 Lophiomys imhausi
AAAAAAAAAAAAAAAGAAGGCAACACACTCCTTTAATCACAGCACTTGGGAGGCAGAGGCAGGCGGATTTCTGTGAGTTCAAGGCCAGCCTGGTCTACAAAGGGCGTCCACTATAGCCAAGAATACATAGAGAAACCCTGTCTTGAAAAACAAAAAACAAAAACAAAAAGGTACATTTTAGACTACTTAGTTTATCAATTAATTTATGGGTAAGGCTTGGCACAGTAGCCATCTTGATGTCAGAGGACAACTTGCTTGGGGTTTACTTCTTCCTTTTTCCTTCCTTCTTTAAAAAAAAGACTTAAAGGCGGCGAGCTTGGTGGTGCACGCCTTTAATTCCAGCACTTGGGAGGCAGAGATAGGTGGATCTATGTGAGTTCAAGGCCAGCGTGGTCTACAAAGTGAGTCCAGGACAGCCAGGGATTACACAGAGAAACCCTGTCTCCAAAAACAAACAAACAAACAAAAAAGAGTTACATGTGGTTGTGAGCTATCTCTCCAGCCCAAGATTTGGTTCTTACCTTCCAACTATATGAGTTTCTGGGATCAAAATTGGTTGGCTGGTACCTTGTGTTGATTAGTTTTATGTCAACTGGGCACAAGCTGGAGTCATTTGGGAAGGGGAAGCCTTAGTTGAGAAAATGCCCCACCAGACTGATCTGTGGGCAAGCCTGTGGTACATTTCCCAACCCCCCTCTTTATTTTGTTCTTTTGGGACAGTGTCTCTCCATATAGCCCTGGCTGTTGTGAAACATACATAGATCCTCCTGCCTCTGCCTTCCTCGCTTTGTCATTAAAACCATGTGCCACCCTGCGTGGCAGGGGCCATTTTCTTGGTTGGTTATTGAGATAGGACCTCCTGCGCTGGAGTTCCTGTATGCTTTAAGAAAGCAGGCTCAGCAAGGCAGGAGGAGCAAGTCAGTAAACAGCAGCATTCTTCCCTGGCCTCTGCATCAGCTCCCACCTCGACTTCCTGCCCTGAATTCCCTGGATGATGGATTACAAGCTGTAAAATGAAATAAATCCTTTTGTCCCCAAGGTGATTTTTCCTTTCTCTTTCTTTCTTTTTATTTTTATTTTATTTTATTTTTTTTTTTTGGTTTTTCGAGACAGGGTTTCTCTGTGTATCCTTTGGCTGTCCTGGACTTGCTTTGTAGACCAGGCTGGCCTCGAACTCACAGAGATCCGCCTGCCTCTGCCTCCCGAGTGCTGGGATTAAAGGCATGCGCCACCACGCCTGGCTTCTTTTTTATTTTTGAGACAGGGTCTCTATGTACCTCTGACACACAAGTTCCTGAGAGACTTAATTTTACACAAAAATATGTTTGTGACTATCCTCAGGAGTCCAAGGTTGATTTCATGTCATGGCCAGAGGGGTTAAAAAAGGGAAGACATCATATGACTAGTCAGTATTTATGGTGCTGGAAGGTCCTATGCACGCTGCCTCAAGTCACCCAACCGTGAACTCTGAAAATTACAACAATGACTGGCCTGATAAAGTATGTCCCCTAGAGCAGTGGCAGGGATGTTATGGGAGTGACTGTTGTTGTTTTTCCAAGATAGGGTTTCTCTGTGTCGCCCTGGTTGTCCTGGAACCTGATCTGTAGATCAGGTTCCAGGACAACCAGGCTGGATCAGGCTGGCCTCGAACTCAGAGATCTGCTTGCCTCTGCCTCCTAAGTGCTGGGATTAAAGGTGTGTGTCACCTCTCTGTGGGAGTAACATTTTTGATTGGATCTAAGGGCAGCTCCAGGAGATGGGATTCATACCTGGCATTATTATTATTATTATTATTATTATTATTTTAGGTTTAGAGACAGGGTTTCTCTGCATATTTCTGGCTGTCCTGGACTCACTTTGTAGACCAGGCTGGCCTCGAACTCACAGTGATCCGCCTGCCTCTGCCTCCCAAGTGCTGGGATTAAAGGCGTGCGCCACCACACCTGGCCCATACCTGGCATTATTAAAAGGGCCAAGAAGCTGTTGACTGGATAGGTCACAGGGTCTAGGGGAGAATCCAAAACTGTTCTTGTGCTAAGCAGACATAGTGTTAAAATGGCTCCTAAAGACTTATTGCTATACCTACCTTTCCGAGCACCTCTCAGTCCTCCTCAGCGTGGCTTCTCCTTGCAGTGGACAATTAACACAGAGACCCAAAATTGACCGATGTGCAGAGAACAAAACCAAAGATTGTGAAGTGTTCAGCACTGAATTGGACATTTGTATCTCACTCCAATGCTGAAGGATCTTTGGAGAGGAAGGGAGGGACATTTATAAGAGCCAGATATGGTGGATGACTTCAAGGATGACACCATATGCAGTCACAACAGGGGAGGTGCACATATAAATTCACAGCATTTGTGACAGCATGCACAAGACCTGGGTAAGCTCCTGCGGACAAAATCCCAGCACAGAGGGAGGTGTGTGGAGGGGGTTGGACATGAAATTCCACCGCTACCTGAGAACCTATTGGCATTTGATAGGTACCAGGAGAGGGAGAGTCTATTTAAAAATGAATAAATAAATTAAGAAACAAAACCCTGGTAGGTTGATCACACACCAGCAGGCCTCACTTCTAAGAATAGCTGGATAACACAAACTGGACTCAATGGAGGAAGGAAACAAAAAAAAAAAAGAAGAAAAGAAAAAGAAAGTAATCTCAAAGTTGGGTGGGAAGGATGTGGGAGACCTGAGAAGGTGGTAAGGGAGGAGTTGAAGGGGAGAATATATTTAAAATCCATTGTATAAAATTCTCTAATAGTAAGGCATTTTTAAAAAGGAGACACATCCTCTGGCTGAAGAAGACCCTATTCAACACATATCCCTCACACCAAACTTTTCCAGTACACTCCCTTTTCCTCCCTATCAAAGTCAACCTGTGTACTTGAGTTTCTGGTGTCAGGACTTTGGGATCAATAGACCCCCTCCATCTTCTCAGGACTAGCCCTTGAATCAATGAGACATCCTTTCCACCCATGTTCAGCTCCCAATTATAGGCCTTTGAATGTTGGATAGACAGGCTTGATCTGGTAGCATAAGTTAATTTTATGTGTATGTTGTGTATGCCTGAGTGTGTGTATTACAGCCAAAGAGGGTGTCGGATCCCCTGGAACTGGAGTCACAGAGGGAGGTAAACCAACAGCATGTGGGTTCTGGGAGCCAAACCTCCATTCTCTGCAAGAGCAACAAGTCACTCTTAACCACTGAACCAGGTCTCCAGCGCCAGGTGTTTTCACATCATTCTTGTTTATATTTACTTACTCTCCCATGCCTTGAAGTAAGCTGATTAGTTTGGGAACTACCTTGACTTGTCACTTGATCAAAGGACAAGGAGGGGAACAATCAAGGACAAACCTGAAGAGTGACTCTCTCATAGCTGAATTGAACCAAGCTGGGCTTTGTGGTGCCTATACAATTCCAGCACTCTGGTGGCTGAGGCAGTGGGAGTTCAAGGGCAGCCTGGGCTATGCAATGATAACTTGTCTCAAAATAAAACAAAAGACTATAACACAAAGGACTTTCACATGCACATGGCTTTTATATATCTATATGCTATATAGGTACCTAAAATTATTACTATTATTATTATTTTTGGTTTTCCGTGATAAGATTTCTCTATGTAGCCTCTACTGTTCTGGACTCACTTTGTAGACCAGGCTGTCCTCAAACTCACAGAGAGCCACCTGACTCTGCCTCCAGAGTGCTGGGATTAAAGATGCACACCTCCATGCTCAGCTTTTGAGTAATCTAATAAATAAGAATGTTGATCATTTAGTAATGATGGATATTCTACTTCAATTTACTAGTTTAATAAGCTTATGTGATTTCTTTGCATTTTTCTGTGGTGGTAAGGATGGAGTCCATGCTAGGCTAGTAGGTTCTACCATCAAGAGAAATCCCAGCCCTTCCTTTACATGACTTTCTCTCTCTCTCTCCCTCCCTCTCTCTTTCTTTCTTCTGAGACAAAATCTCATGTATCCCAGGATGGTCTTAAACTTGCTATGTAGCCAAAGATGACTTTAAAGTTTTGATCCTCCTACCTCCATCTCTTCCAAGTGCTGACATTATAGATATGTACTACTAAGGCAGGCTTTTTCTGTGGTGGGGTTTGAATCCAGAGTTCGAATGCCTGGCAAGTACTCTATCAACTGAGCTACAAATCCAACCCCAGCCCTCATGTGATTTGTTTTACAAAATTTGTCAACAAGAAAAATTAGTTATCCAGATTTGGTGGTGCCAAATCCCAGCTACTGGGGAAGCTGAGGCTGAAGGATCTGGAGTTCAAGGCCATCTGAGGCAACATAGCTCAAAATACAACTGTCAGTCAGGTTGGCCAGATGGCTCAGGGAGCAAAGATGCCCGATAAGCAAACCAGATAACTCGAGTTCTCTTCCTGGGACCCACAGTGGAAGGAGAGGAGGTTTGATGGAATTTGAGACTCTTGGAAAAGACCACAGACTCAGTCCAAGTTACAATTAGTTAAATTTATTAAAACCGCTAGCAGGACCACAGTCTCTGAGCCAAAGTTGAGACTGCTGTGTGAAGAGGGAGGTGTGAAGGAAGGACTTTTAAAGGGGAAAACCACAAGAAGACTCTGAGTATCTGTCTGGACAAGCAAGCCAGGAGTTGTGTTCTGCCAAGATTAGATAGTCAAGGCAACTTCAAAATAATCCTTGAGGGGCTGAAGAGATGGCTCAGCGGTTAAGAGCACTGACTGCTCTTCCAAAGGACCTGGGTTCAAATCCCAGCACCCACATGGCAGTTCACAGAGCTGTCTGTCATTGCTGGGAGTGGTGGCTCAGGCCTTTAATCCTAGCACTTGGGAGGCAGAGGCAGGTGGATCTCTGTGAGTTCAAGGCCGGCCTGGTCTACAGAGGGAGTCCAGGACAGTCAAGGATAGACAGAGAAACCCTGTCTCCAAAAAACCTAAAAAAAAAAAAAATCCATGAATGTCTGCATAAGGAGGTTCCAGATGCATTTAGTTATATTATAACAAGTAGGTGGCCATGGTTGTGCATTTTTAGGTGAGGGTCAAGGAGTAGAACTTATCTTCCAGAAATTTGAGTCAGAAACAAGCAAGCTATTAGGTACCAAGATGGATGCCTAGCATAAGATGGAGTTTCTTTAGACTCCCAAAACAACTGCACAAAGTTGTTCTCTGACTACACAGCCCATGCACACCGCACACATTTTTTTTTACACTGCTATTCGTAAATAATAAAAGTCAAAACTCGCCGGGCAGTGGTGGCGCACGCCTTTAATCCCAGCACTTGGGAGGCAGAGGCAGGCGGATCATTGTGAGTTTGAGGCCAGCCTGGTCTACAAAGCAAGTCCAGGACAGCCAGAGCTACACAGAGAAACCCTGTCTCGAAAAACCAAAAAAAAACCAAAAAAACAAAAAACATTTTTTTTCCCATTGGGCATCATAGTGCACACCTCTAACTCCAGCACAAAGGAGACAGAGCCAGGCAGAACTACATATGAGTTCCAGGATAGCCAGGGCTATGTAGAGAGAGTCCCTGTCTCAAACAAAACAAAATAAAACAAAACACAATAAAAAAAAAGATTTTCTTGGGAGGGGGATTTGTGGGGGTCAGATGTGGTGATGCCAGCTTGACCTATACAGAATTCTAGAATTCTTGATTGAAACAGGGCCCCAGACCTTAGCACAACTGACCCCATGATGGAAGTGCCATTCAGGACGTAAAACTCACTACATAGACAGCACCACCTGCCAAAGTGAAAACAAAGAGCTAATCCATCAAAGCCCATAGTTCTGAGAAAGTCTCTAAATGTACTAACCTTATCTTTTAGCTTCTGTAGTTCTGCTTCTGGCTAACTGTTCTTGTTAATTGAAGTGTGTCAACCCAGGACATGCTTTTGTTGTGTGCTTAAAAGCTCATCCTGAGAAGAGCTCAGTGCTACACTGGGATCCTGAACACCCCAGTGTAGTCGCTGACTGGCTAATAAAAACTTTTTATTGGCTTAAACCCATGTCCAAGCAGTCTTCTCTGGTGGGTACCCCACAGTATAGATTAGCGAGGGGTATGTAGTAAGACCCTGTCTTGAGTTTTGTTTTTGTTTTTTTTTTTTCCAGTGAGGGAAGGGGCTGAGAAGATGGATGATGCAGCAGATAAGACCACTGCTCTTGTAGAAGATTCAGGCTCTGTTCCCAGCACTCATATGGATGCTCACAACTGTCTGTAACCTCAGTTCCAGGGATTTCTGTACCCCCCTTTCTGACCTTTTTGGTCATCAGGAATTAAAAAAAAAAAGGTTTTGTTTTAATTTTTTTTCTTTTGGAAATTGGGTCTCAGTGTGCAGTCCAACTACCCTGGAACTTGATCTGTATACTGGACTGGCCTTGAACTCACAGAGATCTGCTTACCTCTGGCTCCTGAGTGCTGGGATTAAAGGCGTGCGCCACCACGCCTGGCTTAGAAAACAATCTTAAAAATCTTATGTAGCTTAGTGATTGAGCACTTACCTAGTGTGGACCAAGCCGTGGGTTCCACCCCCAGCTCTGAAAACAAGAAACAGTTAAAAAACAAAACAAAACAAAACCAAACCAAAGAATAAGTGATATTGTTATGGTTTGAATATGACAGAGCCCCTCAAGTGCGGGGGAGGCTGGACATGTTTGCAGTGAATGGGCTTTTGGGAAGTGAAGAGGTTCTGAGGCTCCAGCTTTGTAATCATGGTAGAGTGTGACATAGTTCTTGGGAGGTGGTGGGAAGGTTACAAGGTGGATCCTGGGTAGAGGAGGTAGGGAATGAAGCATGGCTGTTATATTCTCTCTTTCTCCCTCTCCTGCTCCCTTTCCCTCTCTCTCTTCTCTCCTCTTTCCTTGTCCATCCAAGCTGTCCTCCCACCTCCATTCCTGGATGCTCTGAGGCCAGCTGTTTTGCCGATCGAGTCCTGCAGGCTGAGCCTTGCTTCAGGCCTTTGCAACGGAAGCAGCTGACGGACATTTCTCAAAGCATGGGTTAAAAGAAATCTCATCTCCTTTAAAACTGTTTCCCACGTGAACAAACAACCAAACAAAACCCGAGCGTGGAGTAGTCTTATAGGCCTTTAGTCCCAGTACTCATTCGACAGAGGCAGGAAGATCTCTGTGAGTTCAGAGATCAGCCTGGTCTACCTATTGGGCTCTAGGACAGCCAGTGCTACATAGAGAGAACCTTCTCAAAACAAAACCAAAAAGAATAAACAGAGGGCCTGAAGAGGTTGCTCAGTGATTAAGAACACACATTGCAGTCGGTGTGGTGGCGCACGCCTTTAATCCCAGCACTGGGGAGGCAGAGGCAAGTGGATCTCTGTGAGTTCGAGGCCAGCCTGGTCTACAAAGTAAGACCAGGACAGCCAGGGCTGTTACACAGAGAGACCCTGTCTCGAAAAACCAAAAACACAAAACAAAACAAAACAAAAAAACACATATTGTTCTTTAGTTGACTGGGTTTGATTCCTAGCACCCATGCCAGGTGACTCACAACCACCAGTGACTCCATGTCTTCAGGATGATTCCATGTCTCTGACCTCTTTGGGTACCTGCACTCATGAACACATACCTACACACAGACACATAACTAAAGAAAGAAAAATCTAACAAATACCACTCCCCCCCCCAAAAAAAAAAACCCTAACGTGAAAAAAAAAAAACTTGTTTCTCTTGGATTTTTTTTTTTTTTTTAGTTTTTTGAGACAGGGTTTCTCTGTGTAGCCCTGGCTGTCCTGGACTCACTCTGCAGACCAGGCTGGCCTCGAACTCACAGAAATCCGCCGGCCTCTGCCTCCCGAGTGCTGGGATTAAAGGCGTGCGCCACCATGCCCGGCTTCTCAGATATTTTTATCAGTGATAAAAAATGTGGTTAACAAATAAACAGGTCATTTATATATATATATATATATATTTATTTATTGAGACACTGTGTCTCTATGTAGTCCTGGTTGTCCTAGAACTGATTAGATAGAGCAAGCTGGCTTCAAACTCACAGGGATCCTCCTGCCTCTGATTCCCATCTCTTGGGATTAAAGGTGTGTGCCACTATGTCAGCTCTCGACATTTCTTTTTTTTTTTTTTTTTTTTTTTTGGTTTTTCGAGACAGGGTTTCTCTGTTTAACAGCTCTGGCTGTCCTGGACTCGCTTTGTAGACCAGGCTGGTCTCGAACTCGCAAAGATCCGCCTGCCTCTGCCTCCCAAGTGCTGGGATTAAAGGCGTGCACCACCACCGCCCGGCTAGCTCTCGACATTTCTAAAAACTGATTTGTTTATTTTTATTTTATGTGGTTTGGTGTTTTGCCTGCAAATATTTCTGTGCGAAGATGTCAGATCTTCTGGAACTGGTGTTACAGACAGTTGTGAACCACCATATGGTGCTGGGAATTAAACCCAGGTCCTCAAGAACAGCCAGTGCTCTTAACTGCTGTGCCATCTCTCCAGCCTCCCAGCTCTTGATATTTTAAAGTTTGTTGTCTTATCTTTTCCTTTTCCCCCTCCCTTTCCTTATTTCTAAGCCTTCACAGATGATAGCCAATTGCTCCACCATTAGGCTGCAGTCTCAGCTCTTCTTCCTGTGTGGGACAAAGGTAGCCCAAGCTACCCTTGAACTCCTGATCCTCTTCTAAGTGTTGGGACTATAGGTGTACACCATTATATTAAATTTATTAAATTTATTACTTTATTCCATAAGTATGGGTATTTTGTCTGCATATATGTCTGTGTACCACATACATTCCTGGTGCCCCAAGAGCGCCAGAGGAGGACATTGGATCTCCTGGAAATGGGGTTATAAAGACAGTTTTGACCCTCCATATGGGTGCTAGGAATTGAACCTGGGTCCTCTAGAAGAGCAGTCAGTGTTCTTAACTGCTGAGCTACTTCAGGCCACCACATGTAGCTTTTAAAAAGTTTTTTTGATGTGAGGTCTCATTGTGTAGTCCACACTGGCCTGGAACTGATGAACCTCAGGCCTCAGCCTTGGGGCTGGGTCTGTACGTGTGTGCCGCCATGCTGGGCCTTGCTAGCTTTTGGGGATGAGTGCATGGACAGCTCCTATACCATGTTTCTCCTTTGGTGCAGATAACAAAATGTTGACAAATCATCTTGAGACTCTACAACACAGTCCTACAATGAGAGGATGGCTTCTTTTTTCTGGCTACATAGTTTTTCTTTTCTGAGTGCATAGATATTGTAGCCAGCCTTTCTTTGGGCATTTGCCTTCTTTTTCTTTGTTTTTTTTTCACCATCTCGTGCCCTCCCAGCTGAGCCACAGCAGACTCCTTTTTTTTTTTTTTTTGGTTTTTCAAGACAGGTATTTTTCTGTGTAACAGCCCTGGCTGTCCTTGAACTCACTTTGTAGATCAGGCTGGCCTCGAACTCACAGAGATCCCCCTGCCTGTGCCTCTGCCTCCCAATTGCTGGGATTAAAGGTGTGCGCCACCCACAACAGGTCTGCCTTATTTTTCAATGCTCTGTCCTTATCATCATTTCTGGATTTGATCTTCCAGTGTGCATGGGTCCTTCAGCTTTTCCCCAGGTGAACAGCTCCAAGCAGCTTTTCCATAAACTCATCTTTAGGTGCTGTCAACATCAGTCTGTAAGGACAGTGACTCATACTCCCTCCGGCAGCTCGGGACACAAGAGAGCCTTTCCTCCTCTTCCAGTGACTTCTCAAACTTCTTTCCCTTGGCTTCTGAGATCTTTTCTCTGATTTCTGCCAAGGGCTTCCCAAACCTCAGTTTCTCACATTTTGTTGTTGCATCCACTCAATGCTACACAACCGTTTGCTGCCACCATTTTATAGAGAGGAACAGCAAGGTTCAGAAACGGCAAGCAATCAGCTCAGGGACACACAGCCCTTTGGAAGCTGTGATCGGTACACACACAGAGCTGTCTGACAAAGGGTCAGCCTCGGAACCACCATCAGTTTCAATGAGAATCTCTGTTCCCCTGTCTGCTCTGCTGGAGCTCCTTCCAGTATCCCAGAATTCTGCTTTCTACGTCCACCGTCCACCAGCGTCTCTTTCCTGCCGCCGCCGTGGGGAAGTAACTTTGCCCTTCAGTTCAGTTCTGCTGCGTTCTGTTGCGTTCTTAGGACCCTAGTTTCCCAGTGAGTGACTATGGCCCAAGGCTTTGCCCAGGAGCTGGCCTTCCTCGGTGAGTTCTCTCACCCATTTTCTCCCCATCTTGTGTAAATAAAAGCGCCACGGGGCTGGAAGACAGGATAGTGATTTTTTTTTTTTAAACTAGAACCAGCTGTCATATGAGCAACAATCCTGCTCTGGACAAACACTAAAGAGAAATTTGAAAACAGGGACATTGTTATGGGTTCAGGAATAGCGGCACACTGACCACTTGAACACCAGACTCAGACTGTCGGAACTTTATTGAACGCTTAACCAAGACTGACTGACCAGTCAGGGACCCCAATCCTGAATTGGGGAACCAGGACTGAGTTCCCGAGCCATTTTCAGAGGGTGTTTTTAAAGGAAAAATCATAATCAAGCAGGAAGAAAAGAAATCATAACAATCAACTCTGTTCCAGGTAACATTGTGTTTAACCAAGCAAGAAGCACGGATTCTATACCAGGCACATCATGCCTAGGCAGCTAAACAAAGCATTTTAAGCTGATTGGTTAGGATTTGGGCAGGAGGGGCCTTAGAGGCTTTCTAGTTTCTCAGCATTCTAGGGAGCGGAACAGGGCAGGGTAATGTGCTTTTGTCTAAGCACAGCATATATAATTTATTCAAGTAGAACAGTTACAGTTAACGAAAGCCAATTTTTTAAGTCAGGCAAGCAGAGCCTGAGAACTTGAACTAAACTTTCACCTTATGATGAAGATGGAAGACTAAAGACAAAAATGGCTGCAGATATGCTAAGAGCCACAGCAGGTCTCAGCAGAAGGGGGCTAAACTTAAGCAGTTGTCAACAGAAATAAACAGATACTTGTGCTCCAATGTCCATAAGCAATGTTATTCCCAGTAGTCAAAAGGTAGAGATAGCAAGTGGTCATGGACAGAAAAATGTGCCTCGGGCAATGGAATATTATCCAGTCCCCAAAATGAAGGGTATTCTAACACATGTAAAACATAGATAAACAGCCGGGCGGTGGTGGCGCACGCCTTTAATCCCAGCACTTGGGAGGCAGAGGCAGGTGGATCTTTGTGAGTTCAAGGCCAGCCTGGTCTACAAAGCGAGTCCAGGACAGCCAGAGATATTCAGAGAAACCCTGTCTCGAAAAACCAAAAAAAAAAAAAAAAAAACATAGATAAACTTTGGGACATTATGTGGAATAAGCAAGACACAAAAGGACAGGTATTATGCGGTTCTATTATAACTGGCTAGTTTTGTGCTGATCTGACACAAGCCAGAGTGGTCAGAGAGGAGGGAGGCTCAGTTGAGAAAATGCCTCCATAAGATTGGGCTGTCGCCAGGTGCTGGTGGTGCACGCCTTGAATCCCAGCACTCGGGAGGCAGAGGCAGAGGCAGGGGGAGCTCTGTGAATTTGGGGCCAGCCTAGTCTACAAAGAGAGTTCCAAGACAGCCAGGGCCGTTATACAGAGAAACCCTGGCTCGAAAAACAACAAAACAAAAGGTTGGGCTGTAGGCCAGCCTATAGAGCATTTTCTTAATTAGTGATTGATGGGGGAGGGCCCAGTTCATTGTGGGTGGTGCCATCTCTAGACTGTGATCCTGGGTTCTATAAGAAAGCGGGCCGATCAAGCCATGGGGAGCAAGCCCACGGGCAAGCAGCATTCCTCTGTGGCCTCTGCATCAGCTCCTGCCTCCAGGTTCCTGCCCTTTTTGAGTTCCTGTCCTGATTGCCTTTGGTGATGAACAGTGCTGTGGAAACGTAAGTCAAATATACCCTTCCCTCCCCAAGTTACTTTGGTCGTGGTGTTTCATCGCAGCAAGAGTGACCCTAACTAAGACACCTACCAGTCTAAGGTATGTGGGGTAGTCAAATGCATGTATAGGGAAAATAATGCAGTGGTTACTAGGAGCTGGGGGAGGGTGTAAGTGGAGAGTCAGTGTTTAATGGTTATGGAGTGTCAAGTGTTTGTGTGTGTGAACACATGCAGATACACATGTGGGTGCATGTGTGAGCACACACATGCCACAGCAAATGTGTGTGTGTGGTGTGTGTGTGTTTGTTACTGTTCAGTTGCTGTGAAAAGACACCATGACCAAGGCAGCTCAGAAGAAAGCATTTACTTGAGGGTGTACCACCTGTGAGTTCCAGGCCATCTGTACAAACTTAGCTGTACACACTCTCAGAAGATTAGTCCATTATCATCATTTCGGGGAGGGTGTTGGCATGCTGGCATGGTGTTGGGGAAGTAGCTGAGAATATTACATTCTGATCAACAGGCAGCTAAGAGAGAGAGAGAGAGAGGGAGAGAGAGAGAGAGAGAGAGAGAGAGAGAGAGAGAGAGAGAGAGAGATATTTGGCTCCGTGTCGATTTTCAAAACCTCAACCTCAAAGTCCACTCCTAATGACACACCTACTCCAACAAGACCACACCTCCTAATCCTTCTGAAACAGTTCAGAAACTGGAGACTAAACATTGAGTCTATGGGGCCATTCTCATTCAAACCAGCACGGTGGGTCAGAGGACAGTCCACAGGAATTGGTTCTCTTCTACCATTCGGGTCCTGGTGGTCCAACTTAGCACCTTAGCACAGAGAGATCCATTGTGGTCCCTCTACATTGTTTTTTTTTTTTTTTTTTAGATGGATCTCTCATTAGTCTAGTCCATTTGGTTAGGCTGACTGGCCAGTGAGCCGCAAGGATCCACCATTTCTGCCTTCCAAGTGTTGGAATTACAAACACATGCCCCTGCTCCCAGATCTTTCATATATGTTCTGGAGCCTGAACTCAGGTTTGTATTGTGTAAGCACTTTACTGACTGCGATATCTCCCAGGCCCAGAATGTTCAGTTTGGCTGATATAAAAGAAAATGATGAAAAAAAAAAAGGTCTTAGCACTCAGGAGACTGAGGCAGAGTGACAGCCATGAGTCTCAAGCCAGGACCAAGACATTGTCTCAAAAAACAAGAATAAACTGGGAATGGTGCATGCCTTTAATCCCAGCACTCTGGAGACTGAGGCAGGGGGATCTCTGTCAGTTCTAGGCCAGCTGTACAAACTTATGACACTCTTGTCTTTAAAAATCAAAACAAAAACAAAAAAACTATCAAGACCAAAACCCCAAATAACCTGGGTGCATTGGCTATTCTAGCTTCATTTTGTTGCTGTGGCCAACACCATGATCAAACAATTCAGGGGAGGAAAGAGTTTAGTTTGCACCTCTAGGTCTTAGTCCACCACTGAGGGAAGTCGGTGGGAACACCAGCAGGGACTTGAAGGAGGAACTATTGAGGAGTGCTGCTTCCTGTTTCTCTCTCAAGCTCATGTTTGTTACCTTGGTTTCTTACAGAGCCCAGGGCTACCTGCCTAGGGGGATGGTGCTGCCTGAAGTGGGTTGGGTCCTCTCACATCAGTGAACAACCATGACTATTCCCCTCTCCCACAGAAATGGGCTAATCTGACGTAGGCAGTTCCGTCTTTCAGATGACCATAGGCTGTATTAAGACCACAGTTAAGGCTAACTAGCACAGTGAGCTCCAGGCCAGCCTGGCCTTCATGAGTCTGCCTCAAATTCCCCCCAAAGTCAGGTATAGTGGAGCATGCCAGTAATCTAAGGCTCCATGTTGCTATGAGTTTGAGGCTAGCCTGAGCTAACAGAGTGTGACCCTGTTCCCAAAACCAAAACATTGGGGCTGGAGAGATCTCTCAATAGTTAGGACATGTAAAACTATTGTAGAGGACCCGAGTTTGTTTCCTAGTACCCATGTCAGGTGCCTCATAACTACCTTGTGGTGGCTTGAACAGGAATGGTCCCCATAGACTCATGTGCGTGTGAATGTTTGGCCCATAGGAAGTGGCACTATTAGGAGGTGTGGCCTTGCTAGACTAGGTGTGGCCTTGTTGGAAGAAGCAGGTCACTGTGGAGGCAGGTTTTGAGGTGTCATATGCTCAAGCAGCGCCCAGTGTGGCACACAGTCTCCTGCTGCTGCCTGCGGATCAAGATGTAGCTCTCAGCTCCGCCTCCAGAAACATGTCTGTCTGCATGTCACATGTGCCTCTTCACAGCAGTGAAACCCAAACTAAAGCACACCTGTAACTCTAGTTCCAGGGCGATCTGGAGCCTCTAGCTTCTGCAGGCACCTGCACTCACATGTTAGCATATGAATGCATGTGTGTACACACACAGACACACAGACACACACATAGATACATGATGGGGTGATGTTATACATTCTACATGTCAATTAATTGGTCACAGAGGCCTGCTTGCTGTCTGTTACTTTTTCTGATTGGTTGAATAAATGCTGAGGCCTGAGATTGGGCAAAGACAGAGGTAGGCAGGACTAAGGCCCGGCTTCTGGAACAGAGGTTCATGGGAAGAAGCCTCCAAGACAATCAGCTAGAGCAGGAAGGAGACACACGTCATGGGGTAGATGAAAGAAGATCATTTTGTGTGGCCTGGAACATTGGCTAGCGTGGGGAATAATAGCTAAGGGGACGTATGTGTATATGGGATCATATTGGGGAATAGAATTAGCTTAGATGGGCTAAGATTGCACAATCCAGGCCAAGGCTTGTTAAAATCCATCAGGTGTCTGTGTACTCATTTATAATGGCGAGTTAAAGATAACACTGCTGACCAATTAAATATAAATACTAAGTTAATAATTTGTAAAAAAAAAAAAAAAAAGATTTCTTTATTATGTATACAGTGTTCTGTCTGCAGGTATACCTGCAGGCCAGAAGAGGGCACCAGATTTCATTCATTATAAATGTTTATGAGCCACCATGTGGTTGGTGGGAATTGAACTCAGGACCTCTGGAAGAGCAGTGAGTGCTCTTAACCTCTGAGCCACCTCTCCAGCCCCTAAATAAATAATTTAATTAATTCTTTCTGCAGATACACATATACACAGAGACAGATCCCCCATCTACACATATAAAGTTAATAAGAATTACCCTTAAAAAAAACTAAAAAAAAGTATTCCACACACATCTACACACACACACACACGCACACGCACACATACACACAGAATGAAGCTTGTGTTTCAAATCCAACATGCTCCACCATCTCTCCCCTCCAAGGAATCACTATTACAGCCCATGGCGACTCTGTCGCCTTGGAGACAACACCCTAGACCAATGGTGCTCAACCTAACACTGTGGTCCTTTATACAGTTCCTGATGTTGTGGTGACCTCCAAACATAAAATTATTTTGTTGCTACTTCATAATTGTAATTTTGCTAGTGTTATGAATCGTAATGTAAATATCTGATATGCAGTATATCTGATATGTGATCCCTGTGAAAGAGTCATTCAATCCCCAAAGGAGTGGAAACCCACAGGTTGAGAACCGCTGCCCTGGACCCTCACTTCCTACCTTATTTCCAGTGGGTTAAAAGCACTCCAGGTGCTGGAGAGATAGCTCACAGATTAAGAGCACTGGCTGCTCTTCCAATGGACCCGGGTTCAAATTCCAGCACCCACATGGAAGTTCACAGATGTCTGTAATGTTTGGGTGTGGTGGTGCATGCCTTTAATGCCAACACTTGGGAGGCAGAGGCAGGCGGATGGATCTCTGTGAGCTTAACGCTGGCCTGGTCTACAGAGTGAGTCCAGGACAGCCAGGGATACACAGAGAAACCCTGTCTCAAAAAACCAAAATAATAATTACCGGGCATGGTGGCACATGCTTTTAATCCCAGCACTCTGGAGGCTGAGGCAGGGGGATGGATTTTTGTGAGTTTAAGGCTGGCTTGGTCTACAGAGTGAGTCCAGGACAGCCAGGGATAAACAAAGAAACCCTATCTCGAAAAACCAAAAAAAAAAAAAAGAACACCCCCTGGTTCCCACTGCACAATAGTCTGGGCTGGCCGTTTTCTGGCTCTCACTGGGATTACAGAGTTTTTCAGTCTCCTCCTGGGTCTCTCTGCTCCCAGCCCTGCTTTCTAGTGTCTGGTTCTCCCACAGCAACCAACCTGTGGGACGTGTTCTGTGGGACACCCAGGACTCAGTCTCTATCTTTTCTCGATGTGATCCATCACCTTTGGACTCTCCTCATCTCTGTCTTTTACCTGGGTTCCCCGGGAACTAGAAATTTCCTGAAACTTCCTCACCCTGCAGTGGAACACAGATGTTTGATTTTTTTTTTCTCAAAGCCTTGAGGTTTTGCCTTACCTTAGATAGAGGCCTCTATCTATCTGTCTGTCTATCTATCTATCTATCTATCTATCTATCTATCTATCTATCTATCTATCTATCTATCTATCTATCTATCTATGTATGCTATCTATGCATCTATGAATGAGACCTTACCTCACTATGTAGACCAGGCTAGCCTACAGAGATCCACCTGCCTCTGCCTACCTGTAGGCTATTCACAAGACTGAAGCAGCAGGGCAAGCCTTCCATGCCATAGATATCCTTTATTAACTTTGTATGCTTTGAAACTTTGCATACTTTGTAGGAAAGTATCCAGGCCTCCACCTGAGGAGCTCCAGCCACAGGCCCCACTACTTCAAGTTTTGCCTCTGGGCTCCCCCTACATCTTTCTCTGTCCGGGTGACCCCCCTTCAGCTCTGCATCTCCCCTGATGCCATCCCCTGTGGTCCCTGAAAGGGGTGCTTGGATCTTCAGGCTGTGCTGCTGGCCCATCTACACCTTCAAACCGCAACACCTTAGGATTCCAGAGTGGCTGAGGCTAAATCTCCACATCTTTGGGACCTGAGATCAGCCGCCTGAAAAAAACACCCAGAAGCTGGAGCCAGCAGGGAACTCAGGGGGAGGGGGGCGTGTCCAGCTGGAGCTAGTCTAGGAGCTCCAACCCCATCTCTGTGGCAACAATGTATAAACTAGCCATTCCCCCAAGCAGGGAGCTTTACATGGTCTAGCACTACCAGTCAGGGACCAGGACTAGGACTCTGACCGCTTAGTATAATAAGTTCATAGTTTAGTTAAGGAAAGTTGTTTTGTTTATCTTAGAGTTCAAATTTGTGTAAACCCCATTAGGCATGAGTTAATAGGCCCCTCCCCTACACCTCTCTAACTGTCAGAATGGCAGTTTCAGTCTCTGTCAAAAAGGCCCCCTAGTGGGACCCCTCCCAGATTTATGCTAATTTTAGGTGAAGTTTGAACAAAACCCCATCAATCCCTAAGCTCCCCCAAGCTCAGGACTTGAAATCCTACCAATCCTCACTCTGGAAATCTCTGTCCTAGAAAGCTCTGCCCCCTCAAAAATCCTATATAAATGCTGTGTTTGCCTAGCTTTCTGTTGTCCTCTCCAGGGAGCAGAGCTGGCTACTCTTGGATTCATTCCTCCAATAAATCTCCTTTAAGAGATTTGCTGAGCTGGGCATGGTGGTCCTCACCTCTAATCCCAGTACTTGGGAGGCAGAGGCAGGAGGATCTCTGTGAGTTTGAGGACAGCCTGGTCTACAGAGTGAGTTCCAGGACAGCCAGGGCTACACAGAGAAACCCTGTCTCAAAAAACAAAAAAGAGATTTGCTTCCTGGTGTGACTCTCTCATCAGAAGAAGCCAAGAAGTGAAGAAGGAGCGAGGATCAGGCCTGAGAGCTCCTCAGCTCATCTGGGGTTGGGGAAACCCTCTCCTGTGAGCTGCAACATCTCTGCTCTCAGAACTGTGAAGCCCCCTCTCAGAACTATGTGGTTCCTGGGCTCCTGTGTCTCAGGATACCCTTCCTTTGGGACACTTTTCCTTGACACCTTCCCATCCCACCAGGAAGGTCAACACTCCCAAGTTCTGGTATTGAAGGGACTAGATAAACCAAAGTTATTTCATTTGTTTTTAGGCTTCATGTGGCCCCAGCTTGCTGGTATTTGCTCCATGTGCGCTAATAAAGGTCTTTACTGTTTTGACTGGACATTGGCAGTTTGTCTCCCATTCTTTGCTGATCCCAGGATCCCAAGAGCATCAAAGGTGTGCTTCAAACCATGCATGGTTTGATCAGCCAATTTTAACTGTATTTCTCTTTTT
Source organism: Lophiomys imhausi (assembly GCA_907164525.1). Lineage (NCBI taxonomy): Eukaryota > Metazoa > Chordata > Mammalia > Rodentia > Muridae > Lophiomys > Lophiomys imhausi. The sequence goes on from CAJQZJ010000210.1 coordinate 901,916, forward strand.
GTTTGTCTGGTTTTTCGAGACAGGGTTTCTCTGGGTAGCCCTGGCCATCCTGTGAATTTTTCCAGGCTCTCCCTCTCTCAGACCACATCCTTTTCTCCTGTCTTCCTGATCCTTTTCCCTTCCTTACAGACCCCACAATTTCCTTATTTATTCAGACTCCTGGCTAATGTGCCCTCCCCACCTCTGGAATCTACCACTGTGTTGCTGGTGTTTATTGAGGCTGGCTTAGATCTTGCTTGTGTGCTTGATTATGAGCCTAACCTTAACAGCTGAACTGTCTCTCCAGCCTCCAGCCTCCATCTTTCTACGTAGTTGAGGATGACTGTGCTGGCTAGTTTTACGCCAACTTGATCCATCCTAAAGTCATCTGAGAGGAGAGAACCTTAAGAAAATGCCTCCATGAGATCAGGCTGTAAGCAAGCCTGCAGGGCACTTTCTTAATTAGCACTTGACAAGGGAGGGCCCGGCCCATGGGGGTTCCATTCCTGGGCTGGTGTTCCTGGTTTCTCTTATGTTTTTGACTATTTTATTTTATTATTTCATGTGTACAAGCGTTTTGTTTGCATGCATGCCTGAGCAGCACATGGGTGCAGTACCCTCAGAAGTCATAAGAGGGCATCAGATCCCCCTGGGATTGGAGTTACAGATTGTTGCAAGCCACTTGCAACAATACTGTAATTTGTAAATACTGCGGATCTACTGAGCGTACTTCCAGGCCTTTTTGGAAGAGCAACCAGTGGTCTTACCCACTGAACCGTTGCTTCAGCTTTGTTTTTGTTTTTTGAGACAGGGTTTTTCTGTGTAGCCCTGGCTGTCCTGGAACTCAGTCTGTATAAGGGCTGGCCATGAACTGAAAGATCTACCTGCCTCTGCTTCCTGAGTGCTGGGATTGAAGGTGTGCGCCACCACTGCCCAGTGGTCCTGGGTTCTATAAGAAAGCAGGCCGAGCAAGCCACAGGGAGCAAACCAGCACTCCTCCATGGCCTCTGCATCAGCTCCAGCTCCAGGTACCTGTCCAGTTTGAGTTCCCGTCTTATCTTCCTTCGATAATGAACACTGTGATGTGGAAGCGTAAGCCAAACAAATCTTTTCCTCCCCAAGTCGCTTTGGTCGTGGTGTTTCACCAGCAGTAGAAGTCCTAACTAAAACATTGACCTAGAACTTAAAAAAAATATTTATTTGTATTTATATGTATGTGTTTGTGCCTGTTTATGTGCACCACTGAGTTTATGTGTGCCATGCGTGTGGAGTGCCTGCAGAGGCCAGAGCATGTCAGAGTCCCTGGAACTGGAGTCACAGGTGACTGTGAGCCATTTGATTTGGGTGCCGGGAACCCAACTGAGGTCTCCTGAAAGAGCTGTAAGCTGTCTTATCTGTTGAGCAGTTTCTCTGGCCTTGACTTTAAACTTCTCATCCTCTGGTCTCCACTCTCTGAGTTCTGGGAATACAGGCCTGCACAGATCATACCCAGTTTATGCAGTATTTTTTTTTTTTTTTGGTTTTTCAAGACAGGGTTTCTCTGTGTATCCTTGGCTGTCCTGGACTCACTTTGTAGACCAGGCTGGCCTTGAACTTACAGAGATACACCTGCCTCTGCCTCCTGAGTGCTGGGACTAAAGGTGTGCGCCACCACGCCTGGCCATTTCAGACAGCTGTGAACCGCCATATGGTGCTGGGATTTGAACTTGGGTCCTTTGAGAGAACAACCAGTGCTCTTAACCACTGAGCCATCTTTCCAGACCAGTTTATTCAGTCTTGATGCGTGAACCCAGGCAAGCTCTTTACCAACTGTGCTAGAGCAAAGCCCAAATAATTCCACATCGTTTGGTATCGCTTCTAGTAAGGTCTTGATACATGCCAGTCAAACTCATATAATTTAAAGTACATAAGTAAATACCCTAATGCCTGTGTGTAGATAGTGACCCCTGGCCTCTTAGTTTTTATTCATTTCTTCTTTCTAGTTGTTCCAAAGACCTTTTCCCTGTCATGTTCTGCCAGGACCACAAGCCCGGGTCCTGGTCTCCCTGCTGCTTGCCAGTCTCTCCAGGCAGTGGTGGCATCATCCTCAAAGGGCCCCCCAATCCCCTACTGCTGCATGACTGTGAGACAGTGGCTGCTTGTCCTTGCCACCCCCTCTCTTGTCTCTCATGCTCTCCTCACCTAAGGGCTGTGGTCACGCGACGGGCGCCAAACGGTGCCAAAACTCAGGGACTCACACTTTGTATTCTCAAGTGACTTTCCTTTGTGGCCTGGATTTGGTATCTCCTGAATTACGATGGCCTTTTATTCTGGGGGTAACTGACTTCTGCTTCAATTTGGAGGCTGCTCTTATGCCTTGTTCCTTTCTGCATCCCCTCGAGCTCCTGTTTAGGTTCAATCCAAGAGGGATTTAGAATTTCAGGGTCTAATCGGAGTCATAGAGCAGACGCACTTCCCATTTCGGCCACACGATGGCAGTACAGACCGGGTTTGGAGACTGGGCACCTGCTGCCCGGGCCAGTAGTTGTTCAGCTGGGGCACAATCCTCTCTGTGTCTGTGGACCGACCAGGAAAAGGGCTTGAGACAAACATCCACCAATATTGGTAGTATTCTCTTCCTGTGGTTTTCCCAAGGGAAAGTTACAGTAGGTATGGTAGGTAGGGCTGATGTTTCTTGATCCACACACCTTCTCTTCCTTTCCAGAATTCTGTGGCTGAGCATGGGACAGGATGGTTCCTGGAGTCTCAGACGGCCCCGCTCCCATCTAAGGCCCTTTTCACCGTTTCCCCCAACAAAGAAAAGAATCCAAAAGGATGCTTGGCATCAAGCTTGTGGACCTGAGTTCGATCCCGCTGACGAATACGATTAAAGAGGATAACTGGCTCCTGCAGGCTACCCTTTGATTTCCACAAGGGCACCGTGGTGGTTCGTGCACATACACGTGCATACTACAATTAAAATGTGTGAAAAAAAAATCTTGCCATGTGGCCTTGGACAACTTCTCTGTGCCTCTGGGGGCAGCTGTCCACCTGTACAGGGAGGGGCCGCTCCTCGGGATGATGGATGTCGGGCATCGCTCAAGTGACAAGTGGCCCTGCAGCTGCCAGCATGTCACAGCTGTTACTCCTGAGGTCCTGACAGAGTAACTGCCCACCTGAAGTTGGGACTCAGTTGTGCCACGGGGACAGCAGGGCGTGCTGTGCTCCCTGGATCTGGCATTGGGTTCTCCAGTGGATCTCTGCAGGCATGCCTGGAGCGCCGTGGGTGGCATCTGTGGGAGTTGACACAGTTTGCAACTAATGGCCATTGTTCTGGGTGGCAATTGTGGGTTTACCTATAATTCATTCATTCATTCATTCAACTAGTGTTTAAACACCACCGGGAACAAAGAGGCAAACAGGTGCACGTCTTGAGAACCATGGTTGTAGATCCAGGTCAGAGGGATTAGCCAGGGCTCTGAGGGAGTTCAGGGCAGGGGGACGAGGAGCCTGGGCAGTGTAGTAGTTCAGGGAGTTGAAGTAAACAAGAGCATCATAGGGTCATTCTCCTCAGGCACTGGCCTGGGGCATGTGGAAACTGATCAGAGTCTGGGGCTAACCTACTGCAGACCATGTGTGAGCGTGTGAAGGGTGGGCACCCAGAATGAGCAGGGTCCTGGGAGCTCAGCTCCAGTGTGTCTTATCCCCTCTGGGAAGGCCCTTGGGCTATGTGGGGAAGGAGAGACTGGAGAGAAGTGGAGAGGGAAGCAAAGGCATCATCTATCTGCCAGACTCTAGGTGAGCGTGGAGGGAAGGGGCTGCTGGGAGGGAGAGAGTTGGTGAGGGTTGCTTGGCAGCTCTGAACCTCAGTTGAGTGGGGGAAGTCTGGGGCAGTGGGGAGGACAAAATGAGGATCACTTTGTTTTCTTTACGAAGACAAAGCTTCCCTTGTCAGGGGCGAGGGAAGGGCAGGTGGGAGGTGGCCATCTTATATGCCCTAGGCACGTCAGAGAGCAGGAGTTGATGGCATTGGATCTGATGAGACTATTTCAGGCCACTCATCAGATTCCTTTCTCTCATAGGTGGGGAAACTGAGGTAGGGGAGCCTACTCTTCCAGACTGAATTCTCAGTCCTTGGTGGCATGTTTTAAAAATGGCAGGACACAGACTCCCAGGAGCTGGTTAGGAAAACATCTGTCGGTATCAACATCTACTAGGACCTGCTAGTGCTCTGAGTACTTCCGATCCAGTCCTTCTTCCATGAGCAGCAATGAAGTCCACAGAACTCTTGAGAGAGAGAGAGAGAGAGAGAGAGAGAGAGAGAGAGAGAGAGAGAGTATGTGGGGTGCCCATGTGTGTGGAGGTCAGAGGACAACCCCAACTGTCGTTCCTCACTTATTGAGGCTCATTGGCCTGCGACTCTTGGAGTAGGCTGGCTGCCCACTGAACCCTAGGAGTCCACTTGTCTGGCTCCTCAGCATGGAGGTTTCTAGTGATCACCCCTCATCTGGCTTTTCCGCCTCTCCTCTACAGAGGAAAGAATGGAGGTTCAGAGAAGTTAAGCAGCAAACCCAAGGCTGCACAGCCAGTAAGATTCACACCCAGAGCCTGGCTCTGCCATGCTCTCCCATCTGCTTGGAAGGCCACATCTGCTAGGGATCTACCGGCTAGGCTATGCCTGGGGGAGAGTTGTCCTGGGGAAGGAGTGGGGTTCTGCCTGTGTGTACCCTGAGTGTTAGAGGAGCCTGTGGGCTGAAGGCCACTAAAAGGCTCCTGAGCGGTCAGAGCTGCAGTCCCTGAGTGGGTGGCCCTGAAGAATACAACATATCCTGCCTCTTCCTAGAACACACAGTAGCTCCCTGTTACCCTCAGGCTGGGACAGAACCCTTCCACCTGGTGCATTTCTCAGCTCTGGAACCTCGGTTTACCTCAGACCCCTCTCCTTCCAGCCTCAGCTAACCCTTTGCCTGTGCCACCTTGTGTTCCTGCCACTGTGTCCTCTTTCAGCAACTTGCTGGCACTTGTCACCCCTGACCTTTGTACGTGCAATTTCCCTTGTGTCTTTGCCCGGCTAATATACTTGTTTGCCAGGCTGCTGGAAACCTTCCATGACACCATCAAGGAGAGTGGTCACAGTGCTGCCCATTGACGGCCTGAGTTATGGACACACCTCACTGTATTGGCCTTGTGCACGCTCCCACTGACTCTCTTTTTTTTTTTTAGCCAAATATAATCTTAATTTTGTATCAATATACAAAGATCAGTACCAATGTAGCCAAATATAATCTTAATTTTGTATCAATATACAAAGACCAATACCAATGTAGCCAAATATAATCTTAATTTTGTATAAATATACAAAGGTATAAGAGCATATTCAATAATCTGTCCCTTTTTCTTTATTATTCCTATATTATGTCTATATCCCATTTTTTCTCAAGTCTTTTCATCCCTACATAGAAAGAAGGATACAGATGAGAAAAAGAGAGAAATCCCTGAATCTAACCTCCAAAACCCATTTAACAAGACCATTTAACAACCTCTAATCTCTCCCCCTAAATAACAACAAGTATCTATAACCCATTAAATGACCAAAGGGGGGAAAATCACCCACCCCGCCTTCTCGGGATGGGACCCCACTCTCTTAAAACTACTTCCTGCTGATTTGGGATGTAGTAAACCTGTTTGGGGCCCAAATAAGAATGAAAAAATGGTTAAGTGTGCTAGTAGAATCATTTGATGTTCAGTCCTTTTGTGCTCAGCTATTTAAATGTCCTAAGAAGTTTGTAGACAGAAGCTGAACTTCAGGGCTTTACTGAAGTTCTGGCTGGAACAGTCTGTCCCAGTGGCTCTTAAAAAAATTATTTATTACTTCAGGTTACATCTCCATCACAGTACCCTCTTTCCACCCCTCCCAGTCCCCCCTCCCACCCTCTACCCCCTATCTCTTCCATCCCACTCCTCTGGAGTGGAGTGTCCCTACATAACAGTCTCCCGCCCCAGTTCAGCAGTCATATGAGGGCCAAGAGCCTCCTCATACAATTGGGGCCTACAAGGCAGCACCACTAGGGCAAAGTGTCTCATTGACAGGAAACAAAGTCTATGTTCATGTTCCTTTTGTTGCATTGGTTGTACTGTATGGCTAAAATCCAACTATATGTGAATAGATGCCATGTGCATCCTTCTGAGTCTGGGTTAGCTCACTCAGGATGAGCTTCTCTAGTTCCATCTGTTTGGCTGCAAATTGCATGATTTCGTTGTTTCTGATGGCTGAGTAGTATTCCATTGTGTAGATGTGCCACAGTTTTTTAATCCATTCTTTGGTTGAGTGACATCTGGGTTGTTTCCAGTTTCTTCTAGCTATTACAAATAAGGCTGCTATGAACATAGATGAGGAAACTTCCTTGTGATTTGGTGAGGAATCAGGCTCTTAAGGGAACACTCCACTAACCACTGAGCCCCTAGGGGCGCTTTCTGAATTGACCACCAGGTGGCAGAAGAAGCCAAGAGTAGGTGATCAGGCCGGGTGCTCTGTCTACAGGCAGAGGGCGCTGCTGCCTTTCAGACGCGGCAAGCCTGGGGACCGGCTGGGACCAAGGGAGGCTGAGGCCAAGTGAAGGTTGTCAGGAGGCTGGGTGAGAAGGCCGGTGACTTCATAGGCCCCACAGGCTGACCGTGAAGGGCGCTCTGCCCTCCAGGAGTGAAAGATCCCCCGGATTAATTGTGAGGCTCTGGTTCGTAGGTTTGCTTATGGGCATCTACATTTGAATTCCACGCAATTTTCACAGGTCACAAAAATATCTTGAGCCGGGGCTGCAGCTCAGTGGTGGACCACTTGCCCAGCATGCTAAAGGCTTCAGCAAAAAAAAAAAAAAAAAAAAAGAGAGAGAGAAACAAAGGTCCCCAAACCAGTAAATGTTGCTCCTTTGATGTTTTTAAAGAAAGACTTTTCCTGGAGTGTTCATAGTGACACTCACTGTATTCTCTGTGCTCAGGAGATGGAGCAAAAGGATAGGGAGTTCAAGGCTGGCCTGGGCTACAAAATACTTTGTTCTCAGCTGAAGCAGGAGGATAGCCTGAATTTGAGGCCAGCCTGGGCAATACAGCAAAGACCTTCACCCCCCTTCGAAAAGATAAACTATCTAAGATGGAAAAATCATTTTATGTTTTACTCTTTATTTTTCTGTGTGTGAATGTTCTGCCTGTGTGTATGTCTGTGTATCACTTCCGTGTCTGGCCAGAAGAGGGTGTCAGATCCCCTGGAACTGGAATTAGAGACAGTTGAGAGCTGTCATTTCAGCTTTAGGGTGATCTTGGCACCATGAACACTGAAACCAGGGCTGTCCACACGGTAGGTGCTGAGCTATTAGTAGGTGTGGGCAGTATTGATTGTCCCAGAACCCCCAGGAGAGCCCCGTATCTGCAGTGAGATTTTGGACCCTGCTGCCCTCAGTCTGTGGGACTCTGAATGTTCCTGACTCTCCATGACTTGTGCACTCTGCCCTAGCAATTCACACACCCTAGGGAAGCCCTGTTTCCACCATGTGAAAGGCCCACTCTTGCCTCTTTCTAAAAGATACATAAAACAAAAGGCACTTACTTTAAGTATAGAGCTCATGAAGCTGTTAAAATCAGCTTATCTTATTTCTATTTAGGTTTTTTGTTTTGAGGCAGTATATTATATAGTCCAGGATGACCTTGAACTTCTGATTCTCCTGCCTCCTCCTCCCAAGTGCCAGGATGACAGATGTGTAGTCCTGCATGGCTTTATGTGGTGCTGGTGATCCAACCCAGGACTTTGAGAATGGCTGGCAGGCATGTTACCAACTGAGGTCACAAGTTTTGATGAATGTTCACACCCAGGGAATCATTACTACAGCCCAGACAGAGAATGCGGTCATCACCTTTTTCCTCCTGGTCAGTCTTGATTAAAAATATAAAGGAGAACCAAACCAAACATTTACCCCCAGTAGTAAAATGTGTGCAGTGTGACAGGCCCAGGATGAATCTGTGTCACTGTTGCTTAGGGACCTTGGTGAGGTGGGCAGGGGGACACGTGGTGAGACTGTGGGATGGACCGTGACAAAGGCAGCAGGAACAGAGCTGTGGCTGGAATCCTGGCCCCTGGTTCCCAGCCATTTTTCTCCAGCCCCATCCTGCTCTGTTCTCCATATTCTTGTGTCTCTTTGGGAACCTGCTCTGCTCCTAGCCACTCCAGATGTGCACTGAGACTGAAGCATTTTGTGCTTTGCCAGCCAGAAATGCAGAGTCTCAGGTTGAGTCACATGCACATGAGCAGCCCTGGCCTGGGTTGCCTTGGAGTGGTGGCTGCGGTTTCTCCCTCCCTGATGGTCTCAGAGCTCCTAGAAGGCAGAGGCCGAGGCTCAGGTTTCCTCTTCAGTGCCTCCATCCTCCTGCCCTAGGAGAGCCAAAGATAGATTAGAAGATGAAGGAAGGACAATAGGAAACTAGAGTATTTTGGGGGAGGAGAAAGGGAGCCTGTGGGAAGAAGGGGCCAGAAGAGGGGTGGTTTAAACTTGGGTAGTCTAGTCCTGTATGCACTATGATGGCTTCCACCCGCCCAAGTTGACTCAAGGAGTCTGGACTCATTTGTACACTATTTGCATGTGCTTTCTATGACCTTCAGGACTCTTCTCCAGGCTTCCGGAGGAGCAGGCTGGATGTAGGGGAAGATTGGGCAGGCCAAGGACTGGGGCACTGGGAAGGCACTGGGCTACAGATCTCCATCCTGGGAGCTAAGCTGGCGTTCAGTGCTTCCCCTTTCTGGGTGACTCTTCCTGCCCTGGGCTGGCTGGGGTAGCCTGACTATGTCTGGGTTGGCCCCTCCTGCTAGGATGTAGTCCTCAGGGTCCTCCTTCCCCCTGTACCCCCGTCACAATGCCATACACAGCTGCTCTTGAGGGAGGATCCCTGTAACAACAGACAGAATGTTGATCTAGAAGACATGTGAGCCCAAAGTACATGAATCTGGTCCCACAAAGCTGAAAGGCAGGACCCATGAACCTAGGCTGTTGGAAGTCATGGTCGCCTTTGGTGGCTAGGGCCTGGAAGGATGCACAGAGGGGCTCTTGGTACCACTGACATTCTTTTGTCGTCTGCCTGCTAGCGATCTGGATGGGTTCATCTGAAAGTTCACTGAGTCATTCAGGGGCCACATAAACGTTTTTCTGCACAAAAATAAGAATTGCAGAGGCTGGAGACATGGCTCAGCAGTTGGAGACCTGCTTTTCCAGAGGACATGAGTTCAGTTCCCAGCACCCTCACAAAATGTCTCACAACAGCCCGTAACTCAAACTCCCGTGAGCACTCCCACACATGTGGCACACACGTGACAAATGCACATAATTAGATATAAAACAAGAATAGGCTGGAGAGATAGACTGACAGTTAAGAGTGCTTGCTGCTCTTGCAGAGGACCTACATTCAGTTGCCAGCATCCACATGGTGAATCACAACCATCTGTAACTCCCGTTCCAGGGTATCTAAACTCTTTTTTTTTTTTTAAGATTTATTTATTATGCATACAGTGTTCTGTCTGCAGGTATATCTGCAGGCCAGAAGAGGGCACCAGATTTCATTATGGATGGTTGTGAGCCACCATGTGGTTGCTGGGAATTGAACTTATGACCTCTGGAAGAGCAGCCAGTGCTCTTAACCGCTGAGCCATCTCTCCAGCCCAGGATCTAAACTCTTGACCTGTACAGGTGCTGGGTGTGTGGATGGTGTATATAATATTTGCAGGCGAAACACTCATAAAACAAACAAACAAATAATTTAGATATAAAATAAAGCAGGCCTTCAAAAATTAAAACAAACGGGCTGGAGAGATGGCTCAGCGGTTAAGAGCACTGGCTGCTCTTCCAGAGGTCATGAGTTCAATTCCCAGCAACCACATGGTGGCTCACAACCATCCATAATGAAATCTGGTGCCCTCTTCTAGCCTGCAGATATACCTGCAGACAGAACACTGTATACATAATAAATAAATCTTAAAAAAAAAATTAAAACAAACAAACAAACACCAATAACCAAGAAGTTGCATGAGTCTGACCCTGACTTTCAACAGGCACCCTTGTGTGGCCTGGGCCCTTTTCAGAAGCGCTCTGTCTCCTGTCCACCCTTTACCTTGGCCACCCTATTCCTGGGAGTCCCTTTGAGTTTCTTCTGTATCTACTCTCTTCGTTAGTTAGATGGTGAGGTGGCCAAGGGCCTGTGTGTACCCTTGTGTCCCCTGGCATGGAATCTGAACACAGTGACTCCTCAACTTCTAGGGACACTTCATCTACAGAGAGGAGATGAGATGCCCCTTCTTCCTCAGAAGGCCGGCACCACAACCCAGTTTTGGAAACCTTAAGGGATGGGGCAGCAGAGTCAGAGGGGGGAGGGCCAACTTGGGGTTGCCTGGAGCGGAGATCTACGTATCTGGGTTCTCAGAAGACTGCTCTTTCCTGTGTTGATGCCCTGGCCTCTTTTCTTGCCTTGTCTACTGTGGGTGGCACTTCCTGTGGCTTGTGGGTTCACTGGAAGCCTGGCTTCTTGAAGAGTCCTCTCTTCATACCTGGGGAGGAGGGGGCAGGGGCCTGGCTGTTTTGGACTTGTTTGCCTGGGCCCAACTTGCCTCTGCCACCTTTTGCCCTGCAAGTCAGGGCCTCCCTGCTGCCCTGTGTCAACAGGCACAGAGCCCCTCTCTGCCACCAAGACTTCCTGTCACTGGAGCACTGGTCTCTGGCCTCTGTGTCACTTTTTTTTTTTTTTTTTTTTTTTGTGAGTAGGAGAACAATTCAGGCAGTTGTGAGGCCAGACCAACTGGAGGGTCCTATGGGGGACCTTAGGGCCTGAGAGGTGTGGTTAGTGAGGGCCAGCAGGCTGTCACTTTTCAGCTGACAGGTGTGTGGTGGTGGCAATGTCCCCAGGTTCCCCTGGGAGGTAGCTGGAAGTGAGTGCTGGGGAGAGCCAGGGAGAGGCCAGAGCCTTGAGCAATTGGATCCTAACCTGATGCAGGCCTGTTGTTCCCCCTTGCCTCAGTTTACCCTTTTGTTAATTAACTCTCCCCACTGGGATGAAACCTGAGGATATCATGCATACTGTCAGGACTGAGCTACCGTTCCCAACAGTAGTTCACACTTTCGTAAAGAGGCCTGTTGGAGATCCCTCATGCCTTACAAACTGAGCCCACAGTCTATACTTGGTGTTGTTCACCGAGGATGGATGTTGCTTTGGAGTAAGTTTCTAAATATTAGGGGGAAGCTTCTGCATGCCTACAACTCTAGTTCCTGTGTGCACATCTCATAACTTGGGTGTCCCAGCTAGCTACTAGGGTCAGGGCTTCATTTTCTAAGCTTCTGCCCTGGAGACCCATCTCTGTGGGCACTGGTGGGGATACCTGCTGGCCTCTCTCCAGCCCAGGCCCTGTTTCTATCCAGGACTCTCGGCTCCTGGCTGCCTGAACTTAGGCTCAGGATCAGCCCCCTGCGAGGCCCTCTGAACTTAGG
>CAJQZJ010000210.1:913396-925484 GCA_907164525.1 Lophiomys imhausi
GAGGCCCTCTGAACTTAGGCTCAGGATCAGCCCCCTGTGAGGCCCTCTGAACTTAGGCTCAGGATCAGCCCCTTGCGAGGCCCTCTGAACTTAGGCTCAGGATCAGCCCCTTGCGAGGCCCTCTGAGCTTATTTGGTGTGCATGCCCAGTCTCTCATCTTTCTCTTTTGTTTTGCCAACATGAGGCTTTGGAAGGGCAGGTCTGAATCAGACTGGAATGAGCTCATGTGTTTACTCAAAGCAGAAAACTGGGTCTTGGCATTTCCTGGGGGGAGGTGGAGGAGTGCGTGCTTGAGTTGGGGGAGGTATCTCTCTTGCCTTCCCTGCTGTGGTGACCCCAATTCACAGTGTCTCAACTGCCTGCAGGGCTCAGGAAGCTAGACCCCTTTTTACCTCTAGAATACCCACACTGATGACACTGCTTGGCCACAACCCGAATTCCTTAATTTTCTTGACCCCTTTAATTTGAACTGTGACTTCCCTCCAGCCCCCTAAAAACCATCCTTGCCCCATCAGTGTGGGGGTGGCTCTGTGGTATCTGTTGGCCACTGGTCTCCTGCATCAGGTTGCGTGTTCTGAGATGCTAGGCAGAGGCTCTCTCTTGATATTCCTACCGCTAGCCTGCCTGTGGCTCAGCACCAGCATGGATGTAGGTTGGTTTTTGTCTACAAGGGCTCAGGTTGTGACAGTGGTGGGCTGCTCTGGGTTATTCCTGGGTGGGGGAGAAAGGTTAGGTTAGCTGCCTTCAGGGTCAATGGGGTAGGGGGCCCTTCCCCCTCTAATACCCTGTTAGTCTTTCTGACCATAGTCCTGCCCCCTTGCCCTTAACTTTATCGAATTCCAGGTGGCCTCAGAGATATGGAACTAGCCTTTACTTCCAGAGGCACCAAGGATGGTCACAATTCTGTGTCTGGAACTTGATCCTGCCACCCCTTAGCACAAACTTGTCCAGCTCATGACAGGAGAAGGGAGCAAGAGAACTTCTGCATGAACTGCCTAGTCCAGCTCCTGATACTTCACAGGTGGGGAAACTGAGGCCCAGGTAGGTGCAGAGATCTGCCCAAAGTCATGGTCCAGATTTAATGCCTGGGGTCCACCTATATCCAGGAACTGGATCCTAGGTGGGAAGTCAGTCCTAGGGTAGGGGCACACATCTATTTCAGAGGCCTAGTCTTTCCAGATCTCTCCAGACCCCTCCAGCCTGCCCCAGCAACAGAGAGCTGCCCTTCCCTCAACACTGGACCCAGCCAGGCTCTTTCCCTAGAGTCAGCTAAGGCTAGAAGCAAGTCTGAATAGGCCCTGTGAGCTTCCAGTCCCAGCTGGCCCTCCTTACCCTGGGGCTCAGGGAGCAGGGATGTGAGCTCCACACCCCAAATCCTTCTGCCTTCCCTCCACACCCACGCTTCTGCCTGGGGCCCAAACACGGCAGAGAGCCAGGGAACCAGGGAGCCAGGCCCTCACCCTCTGGCCCTGGTAACCACAAGGTACAACACCCAGCACTGGAGACTGTTTGTCCTGCCAAAGCAACACCCAACCAACCTGGGCCTGCAGTTCAGTCAGGTTGAGGAGAAGCCTAGCTGAGGGTGGGACAGGGAGGTATAGGACCAAGGGATCAAGGCCCACAGCGTGGAGACCCTTACTCTCCTACCACATTCTCCAGGAGCTTCCCAGCTTAGAATACCCAGCTGTGGTCTCAGCAACTTGGCCCCTACTCCAGCTCCAGCGTCCAGCCCTATAGCACTGGCAGAGCTGAGAGGAGGAGGGCCACAGTGGAGGGTCCAAGTGTAGTCCATAGCTGAGTTGCAGAGCCCAGAGAGGCGAAGTCCCTTGGCCAGTGAGCACAGCAGGGTCTTGGGGAGGGAAACCATGGTCTCTTTCTCTTTACAGGCAAGAGACAGAAGGGAACTTGGCCCCTTCAGCCCTGAAGGGCTCTGCTGTCTGGTGCCCAGGGTGGGAGGGACTGCCCTAGCCTGGAGCTGTGGGTTGCCTGGGTGGGCAAGGTGGTGGGAAGTGGTACCTGGGGAGGCTGAGATGGTACAGGTAAGAGGGCAGTTCCACTGGCCTGTGGTTTTCATATACCAGGGCTTGGGGTTATGGGGAGAGAGAAGAGCTGAGGCTCCCTCTTCTGGAAAGAACCAGGGTCCTGGATTTCTGGGTGTACTTGGGCTGAGGGAGTGAGGCCAAGCTGCCCCAAGTGCTCCTGCCCTAGGTGACAACAACAGAGGACCTCATGGGGCTCTGTCTGCAGTAGTAGCTAAGGAGGCTTGCAGGACTTGGCCAATACTTCTGTTCCTAAGAGAAGGTTCCCAGAGCCTTTCTTCTGTGATTTTAAACTAAAAAAAAAGTCCTTGCTGTCCTGGAACTCACTATGTTGCCCCTGCTAGCCTCAAACTTGGGGTGATCCTCTTGCCTCAGTCTCCTGAGTCTGTGATTCCAGATGAGAGCGATTGCACTAGGCTCAAGATCTGTCTTCTAAATGCTTTCTCATCACGGGCAAGGTTGCAGGCATGGTAGGCTCTCCTCTAAGTTACCAGGCCCACTCAAAAGTCATTTGTAGCTGCCTGTTAAATGATTCTGGGTTAAGTCTCTGCTGCCCAGAGAACCCATACCTCAGTTCCACATGGTGGACACCACAGGCAAAATGCTCCCCAGTTCCCTGTTCACAAATCAGGGGACCCAGGTTCAGAGATGGCTCAGGGATGACATTGGTATGTGTGTCTATGCGCCAGTTGGGGAGGTCCTTGTTTCAGGGCAGGAGGGCTACTGTGCATTCTGTGCAACACACACACACACACACACACACACACACACAGCCCAGTATAGTGCAGAAGGGTACACTGGCTACTGGCTAGTGTCCATGCATCTCCCAAGGGTCATGGGCCGGGTGGGTGCTGAGGCCTCTCAGTCCCAATCTCAGGCCCTGTCTCCTACCTGGCTCTGGCCAGGGAGGAACTTCAGGCAGGGTGTGGTGGGAGAGACTTGCCCTGCTGAGGTTGCAGCTCCACAGATCCACCCAGGCTGAGTCAGCCAGCGTGCTGGCGGGAGCCAGGGGGGTGGCAGCTTTCCCAGGGCCAGCCTGGGCGAGTCTGCATTCCTCCCCAGCAGAGCGTCTGGGCTTGGCAGGGCCAGGTGTGTGTGCCTGTCCCAGCCTCGCCTGCCACCCTCACCTGAACCAGCTCAGCGCTTGCTTGCTCGGGCTTTGTTAGGGACTCACCTGGCAGCTCTGGGGAATTGGAGTGTGGGAACTGCTTGCCTTGCATGTCCTTGCTGGGTGGGGTGCAGGCACAGGTAGGGCAACATCCTGGAGCCCCAGTTCCCACAGTAGCTAGGACAATGGCAGAGGGGGGCAAGTTTTCAGTCCCCTTTGTCTCCACACTTGGAGTTTGAGGTCAACACAGCATAGTTGGGGCTTTGTCCATGCTCGTGGCTGAGGCAGAAGCCTGGGTATCCTGTGAGCTGTGGTGGTGGGCCCTGCAGAGGCTGGGAAGCAGCAGGGAGGCTCCTTATGCTGGTTGTCCTGCTTTATAGGAATCCTCTGTTTGAATCAGCTGGCAGCTCTGGGTGTCAGGTGGGGTCCTGGAGCAGAGGCTGGAGCTGGGATCCTTTCCCCTTGAAGATGTCCAGTTCTGGGGACTGCTACCATTAACCCTGGCCCTGCTCCTCCAGGTCCCAGCTGGGCTGTTCACATTGACTCCTGGGACTGTGAAGGGATCTACTTAGGGGCATAGATCAGGGTTGACACTCACCAGCTATTTGGGGTAGAGTCTTCCCACAATGCACTTCTTCTTTCTGTGTCTCATTTCCTCTCCTATAAAATGAGTAGAGGATCCCTCTACATTGTTAATATCATTGGGTGGGATGTGGTTTCCCCATTCCCCCTTTCCCATGATGCAATGAACAAAACCCAGGGCCTATCTAGTCTAGGCAAGTGTGTACTACTGAGTGACATCCCCAGCCCAGAAAGTGGCCTTTAACAGAAGGTGTGCTTGGGATGATACGTTATGTTGTATTGAGACCACCTTCCCTACCACGGGACCCCAGGGAGCTTCCTTTTGTCCTCTGTGGTCAGGGTATACTCCCAAGTGGGACTTGGCAGGACCTCAAGCCTGGGGCTTGGGGACCTTACCCTGTACTCAAGTTTTTCTTTGAGGCCTTTGCTGGAGCCCACATTTTAGCCTATCTGTTTCTGGCCATAGGACACCCCCTTACTTTGTTGACACCTCTTTCCTAGGTCTCAGCAGTTTTGGTCACGCTTGTCTGGTCTGTGCTGGACACCTCCATTAGACTCATGCAAGCTGTTTCCTGGGAACCCTCTGGGCCCTGGCCGAGTCCAGGGGAGCTTGGGCTACAGAAAACACTTCTCAGGTCTTGGTGGGAGTCAACAGTGTTGGTCCTGGCCCAGGGTGGGTGAGGGAAATTCTGTCTTGCACAAGAGGTCAGGAAAGGTGGTAGCGGGGGTATGGGGTGGGGAGAGAGGAGGGAGGGTATAATGGGACATTGGGCCTTTGATGTCTAGCACAGCCTCTGTTGTGAGGACTGTAGGCTGCCTGGCTGGGCCTGGGTGGGGGTGGGGAAGCAAAGTAGGTACAGTTTCTGGCCCTTCCCAGTCCATTGCTGGGATGGGAACAGGACTAGCCTGAGATGCCCGAGCTGGGCATGGAGCCCTCAGCAACTTTTGGAGGGCAGCATTCCTTCCCCGGATTTTCTTTGGCCAAGCTTCAGGTGGCATTCTCAAGTAACCTTGTTCCTGGGATGTCTCTAGAGACTGGTTTATCTATTTCCTCTCCTTTGTCCTGTGCCTAGTTATGGTGGAGGGAGGGGAACAATCGGTCCTGGAGTACTGCAGCTCTGATGGCCTCGCCCTGTGTCCTGTCCTGGTGTCCTGAAGCTGAGGATGGTTGAGCGTGTGTATGTGTGCATGTGCGTGTGCGTGTGCATGTGTGTGTGTGCGCGCGCCAGTGTGGGAAGTCCTTGTTTCAGGACAGGGCGGCTACTGTGCATCTAGACTGTGATCTCTGCAGTTGGGGTCTGGACTACAAAGCATTCTGGGAGCTGCCACCCCCCACCCCCAGAGCTGGGTTCAGGGGAGTCTGGGAAATTGTGGGAACAGGAGCGAACAGGCTGGAAAGGAGTGGCAGCTGCTGGAATGTGTGGGCCTGGTGCACTCCACCCTCCCTCATTCAGGGTAGGGCCTGCACTCAGCCTTTCCTCAGCTCTGCCACCAACCACCCCTTCCTGCTTGCTCTTAGGGGGCACTCTCTACCCCCTTGCTTTTTGCTGGGCTACAGCCAACTGGCCCATCTGGGAAATACTTTGGGGGAGACCTTCCTGGACCCCCGAAGCTTCTCATTGTCTTGATGCTGTGACCCCATTAACCCTTGTACAGACAAAGGCCCTGTTGCCCACAGGGGCCTCATTCTGAGGAGTTAGGGAAGGACACTGCTTGTGGGAGGACTAGTGGGTGGGTTTCTAGGTCAGCCCAGCTCCCCAGGTGGTGGCTGAGGGAATAGTCCGTCCTGTAGTTTCTGGGCCTCTGTTGCCAACCTCTGGGAGAGAAGCATGTCCCTTCCTTTCCTGTACCTATAGCCTTTAGCATCCAGGCTGTGACCTTTAGTGTGCTTTGAGGGTCTCTTGCAGCCTGGCCCCCTGTCCACCTCTCTAGGTTCAGCTTCCATCTCTGTCTCCCCTCCTCTAGGTTGCCCCACTTTTCCCTGAGGGTGTGAGGTCCTTGTGTGCCACTGGCCTTCACATGTGACAGTCGCACCTGTGTGGACAGTCAGTGTCTACCTATGACTACTGTTTGCGCTATCCCTTCTCAGACAACCCTCCCTAGCTGTTCTGCCTCCTGGGTTGGCCCAGGATGCTTAGGTGCTCCCATAGTTTGCCTGCTCAGGCCTGCATGGTTTGTCAGAAGGTCCAGTGTCTCCCCCATAGTTATAGCCCCCAATGTGTCCCTGCTAGGTTTCCTGGCCAGGGCTTGCCTCACACAGTTCAAAGATAAACTAGCTAAAGGGGAAGTGACATTTGAAGGCGTCCACTGAGGCTTGGGGACTTGTATGTGCTGTCAACACTACTGGTCTCCATTCTGCTTGCCCTCGTCTAGGGGGAAACAGCATTCTACCTTGGGGTTGGAGTCTCCTGGGAAGGTTCTAGAAATCTCTCCTGGTATCATGGACAGTCCAGGGTTTTTCCAGGGTTAGACCAGTGAGGATGTAAGGTTTTTAGACTAGAGTGGTGACGACAGCTTTGTGTGAAGGTGAGTGAATGAGTGTGCAATATGAGAACAAGTGGAAGGCTACGGGACTGAAGCACAGATGAATGTCAAGCGTGAAAGTCTGCACATGCAAATCTAGTATGTGTGTGAGTGTGAGGCTGTGTATGTATGTATGACTGAGTGTGGATGTATGGGTTGTAGGCTGGTCTCTAAGCTGGTGACGGTGGCTGTGTGTGGACCTGAGGGTGTGGGAGTGTGAGGTATGTGTCTGTGTGTCATGTTTGAAGGTGTCCATGCAAATTTAAGAGTATGTGCTAGTGCAAGGGGACGTGACTATATTTGAATGAGGTTGAACGTATGAGCCCAAATGTCAACTGTGTGGAGGTGTGTGTGTGTGTGAGCTGTGCACATGCGCAAATGTATGTAAGCTATCTGTACGTGAGTTGTGTGTGCACGTATGCCAACTAGCCACTTGGCTTGTGGAAGTGCTGAACTTGGACTTGGGCCCTCCCCTCCTCTAAGGACACAGTCAACTTGAGTGAAACCCAGAGCCTTTCTATGAATTCCGGGGAGTTCCAGGGAACTGCAGGCTCATTTTTTTTCCCCCAGGGGAGTTTCCACATTCTAGAGAGAGCTGGAGGCCTTTCTTTCTTTCTTTTAAAAGAAATATGGAATAGAGTCAAAATAATACTGACAAAATATGCATAGGATTTAAGAATAAAGACATAGAATCCACCATGTGATATAAGACACTCAACTTTAAAAAATTAATTTAATTTGAAATCACACCAGTGTGTGTGTGTGTGTGTGTGTGTGTGTGTGTGTGTGTGAATGTGCAAGTAAGTACAAGTGCCCACAGAGGCTAGACATGTTGAATTCTCTGGAGCTGGACGTCCAGGTGGTTGTGAGCTGCCTAACATGGAACTAGGCACTGCTACTTAGTGCTAGGAACTGAACTTGGATCCTCTGGAAGGAAAATGCATTCTCTTCACTGCCGAACCATCTCTCTAGGACCTTAGACGCTCACCTTTTGACAGGAACCCTTCCCATGCCCCCCATGGCCCTGGAGTCACCACAGCTCCGAGGGTAGAAGTCAATCCCAGCCTCACAGGAAAACAACTGAAAGGTCTGTCCAGGTCTCCCCGAGCAGCTCAGTGCTGCCCTCTGCAGGCACAGGGTCAGGGCTTTGTGCTTCTTAGCTCCAGCCTGAATGAGGAAGAGCCTACCTACCTGGTTTACTTGGTGAGACCCTCAGAGAAGTGGACACACTTGCTGTTCATGCACACATACAGGAAATGCTCGGATATACACGTAGGCTGTCCATATAGGTGTGCATATAGCCATGTCATTGGGTTGTATCGCGTTCCCCATTTGGGGGGGTCACACTCTGTGTGGGATGCACACCAATAGCAGCTGCTGTTAGCGAAGAGTTCTCAGCAGGAAGGGGTGCTCCCCATGAGGAATAGTGACTGACTCAGAGACCCCCAAATTCAGCACAGGGGAGGAAGCTGGCTTTGGGGTGAGCAGCTTCATAGAGGGACCTAAGAGGTAGGAAGGAAGGAATGAAATGTGTGGGAAGCAGAGAAAGGCTTTTCAGAGATGGTCAGTTGGGAGCAGAGGTGTCTTAATGCACAAAGCAGTTTGGGAAAGAAATGTCTCCACCATGGCCTGGAGGCCGGACAGTGGACACAGTGGTCCAACTGTGGCTTGGTGCACTGGGAGAGTGGGGACACAGACTAGGGAGGAATGTACAGAGGGAGGTGTTCTGACCCAGGCTCCAGGAGGAGGTGAGGTCTGAAGGATGGTTCAGTGTGCCCCTAAATTCCTCCTCCCTTCTCTTCAGGAAGAGGTGCAGGACCCAAAGTGACCAGCAGAGGGTGGTCTAGCCACAGGATTGAAACTGAGGTTGCACCATGTAGTGGATCTTTTCCATTCGTGTAAAGAAATAGGAGCCTAGAATCCTTACAGGGATGTCAAATGGCTTCCCTTTTGGGACGAGAGGACCTTGGGAGGAGAGGACCTTACTGAGGTGAGGCAGTACTCCATAACGCTCCCTTTGCTTCCTGGTCAAGTACCTGTCTATTCAGTTTCCATTCTCTTGTGTCTGGCAGTGACTTTGAAACAACCCCCAGCAATGTGAAGACCCCTCTGACCTGCCCTAGAGGTTCTCCTGTAGGCTCTAGGGACTCTGGAGATTCAGTCAGCCTTTTAAGAAAGTCAGAAAGCTCCTGGGTGTTAGAACCCAGCAAGGTTTTGACTGACTCTCTTGCTTCCCTGGGTGGCCTGTAGGAGGAGGACTTCCTCATCTGTACTGATTGTTTACCCTAAAGATGGAGTTTTCAGGACCAGACACGGCTCTTGCCTCCTGCCACAAAGGTCTGGAGACTTCCACAGGGCTGGTTGGTGGGCACAGCCCTCTTGTTAGCTGAGGTTTGGGCCTGGGCACTATCCATCAACTGCTTCAGGGACGGTGGTGATTATGGAGGAGGGCCCTTCAGTTGTGAATCCTTCCCCCCTCTCCAGTGGGGAAACAGCTTCTCCAACTCTGGTGACTCGTTTATTCATTTGATTATTCATTTGACAGAGCATTGTTTAGTGTGTCCATTTCTGGGGACAGAGAGGGAGGCGGCAGGGTCCCCTTGCCAGGCTGGAGAAGGCAGTAAATGAGTGAAGACACACAGGTGGTATGCACCGTGAGAGGTGTGGTGTCCCTCCGGTCCCAGCAACTCCCTTCTCTTGGATTATACCTGCAACACAGAACTGTTTCCATCTTCACGTCTTCTCTTCCAGAATGTCATCTTCATCCTGGGTGAGTTCTGGACCCTTCTCAGGGTCACATTTCCACTAAGAGAAGCCTCTTTCTCAAACTGCTGGGGGTGGCAGTAAAGAAGCAATGAATAGATGTGACACAAAGGGACTGTCCACATAGAAAAGACCCACAGACAATCTAGGGAAACCACTGACATAGCACATGTGCAGAGGCCAAGCCAAGCCTGTGAGACATTTCACCAGTTAGCAAGGAGAAAACAGGTAAAGGGCAGAAAAGGCCAGCTCGCAGGGATCAGTTGGAATGCAAGGAGACATCCTGGAGGACAGGTGTCCGGGCTGGTTTTATGTCAGGTTGCCACAAACTAGAGTCATCTGAGAGGAGAGAACCTCAACTGAGCAAATGCCTCCATGAGATCCAATTGTAAGGAATTTTCTTAACTAGTGAGTGATGCGGGAGGGCCCAGCCCATTGTGGGCAGTACCAGCCCTGGGCTTGGTGGTCCTGGGTTCTATAAGAAAGCAAGCCATGGAAAGCAAGATAGTAATTAACATTCCTCTATGGCCTCTGTATCAGCTCCTACCTGTCCTGTTTGAGTTCCTGTCCTGACTTCCTTTGACGATGAACAGTGCTGTGGAAGTGTGAGCCAAATAAACCTTTTCCTCTCACGTTGCTTTGGTCGTGGCGTTTTGTCATGGCCATAGAAAACCTAACAAACACAGGAGGGATGCTTCGTGTCACCCAGGAGTTAGGAGTGAAAACCGAGGCAACCAAAGAGCCTTTTTAGATTGGGAAAAGTAACTGTAGAACCCACAGTAGTGGGAACAGCTGGAACTCACTGGTTTCCAGGGCTGGTAGAAGTTAGTGGAGAAGGTCATTCTCATTCATGGATGTGGGAGTGGAGGCAGGAGGACTGGAAGTTCAAACTCATCTCCCACCACACAGCAAGTTTGAGGCCAGCCTGAAACTGCAATTTGATTATCACTTGCATTTTTTAATAAGTATAAACTGTAAGATTAGGCTGGCAGAGCAGCCAGCAGCCTGGCTGGATATCGGCTGGTGGCCTGGCTCACCTTAACTGGTGGATTGACTTGTCCTGGGGAAAAAGCCCTGGACCAAGGGTGGCCTTCACCACCTGTAACCTAAACTCTGTTAACTAATATAAGTTGTTATATTAGGCCAGTACATGTGCTGGTGGCTTGGCAGGAGATTTGCTGGGTTCGATGGGAGGTCAATGGCCTTGGATTGCTTGGACTGTCAGCCTATAAGCCGCTGTGGTCCTTTTCCCAATAATTAAAAACACCAACACCTTTTAATGTTTCAGCGCTTAACCCTTAGCTGGGCAGACTCTCAATTAGCTAATCTAAGTTAACCCGGATAACCTAATCCCAAATTGCCATGTGCCTGTTATTATCTTCCAAAGTTTTCAAACACATCTATCTGCTTCCATGTCTCCTGGCAGAAAGAGTGATTCCTCTGTGTAAAACACAAGGTTCCTGTTTCCGTCTCAGGAAGTCCCACCTTCCTATACTCTTTCTCCCCACCTAATTGGCCATCATTGACTTTTATTAACCAATCAAGAGAATGCCTCAGAAGGGGGTGGCAACAAGAGCTCAGCATTGAAATCAGCCTATCAGAAGCAATGTTATTAGACCTTCCCCAACACCAGCCTGGGCTATAGGAGACTTTGTCGCCTTTAATCTGGCACTTGAGAAGCAGAGGCAGGTGGATCTCTGTGAGTTCCAGGATTGCCTGGTCTACAGAGTGAGTTCCAGGATAGCTGGGGATGCACACTGAGCCCCTGCCTCAAAAAAAAAAAAAAAAAAAAAAAGTCTCAAGGGCTGGAGAGATGTCTCAGTGGTTAAGAATACTTGTTGCTCTTCCAGAGGACCCGGGTTTGCTTCCATCATCCACACTGAGTGACACCTGTAACTCCAGTTCCAGAGGATCTGATACTCTTTGGTTTCTACGCACATACATGTATGCATACGCTCATGCATATACTCACACAGATGCACACATAAATAAAACAAAAATAAATAAAAAATGAAAAAAAAAAAGACAAAATGACTTTGCCAGCCAGGTGAAGGTCTGTACTCCTTGGAGGCAGGTGGGTGACGTGAGACCAGGAATTCAAGGCTAGCCTTGACGACACAGCAGGGTACTGTCTCAAGTGAAAACAAAACATTACCCTTTAACCCAGTAATCCCATTGCCAAAATCTCCCCTAAGATTATTTGCAAAAGTTCACATCACCAGGGATGTATACTACACTGCTTTCTGGAAACAGAGAATACTGGCGTCCAGAGATGCTTGGAAGGGAAGGAGTGGATGGGAAGGATTCACTCCTTCAGAGATACTGTTGCCTGGGAGACAGGCCTTGAGAGATGGAGAGTGTTTCCTTCTGTGGAATAAAAGCCTGTGAGGTCTGAGGATGTACCACAGTCAGTAGCTTGCCTACCATGAA
The DNA here is from genome assembly GCA_907164525.1 of Lophiomys imhausi. Classification (NCBI taxonomy): domain Eukaryota; kingdom Metazoa; phylum Chordata; class Mammalia; order Rodentia; family Muridae; genus Lophiomys; species Lophiomys imhausi. The sequence goes on from CAJQZJ010000210.1 coordinate 924,842, forward strand.
TGAAACTCTGGGTTTAATTCCCATGCAGATCAGAGCCTGAAATCCCAAGCACTGGAGAAGCTGGAGGATCAGAAGTTCAAGGCTGTCCATGCAAATCTGAAGCCAGCCTGGGCTGTATGAGAAACTGCCTTTAATAAAATGTCTATACACATAGACATTTTATTACAATGTCTTACAAGGTGTCAGGCCTGGGAACCAGGATCCACAATAAGTTAACAATAAGAAAAGGCTGGGGACATGGCTAATTAGGGGAATGTATGCTTAGCATGTACCAGGCCCTGGGTTTGATTCCCAACATAGCAAGCAAGCAAGTGAGGGAACAAACTCAAACATAGCAACGCCTGAATAAAATCTGAACTCCTCAGCATCCCTTCCTTGTGGGTCCTTCCCAGCCTTTGTTCCAGTCAATTCTCACATGCTCTGTGGGCCCGGACATTCCCAAAAGGGGTTCCAGGAAGCTCCCCATCCACAAAGCTCTTCTAGGAAGCAGCCTGTGTCCAAGAGAGCCGGGAAGCATTTCGCCCATAAAGAGTCTTGTACACCTTCCTGTCCGTGAAAAGTAAAACAAAGCTGTCAGCAGATTCTGCCTGGCCCGGCAGACCGTGGATCCTGGTTCCCAGGCCTGACACCTTGTAAGACCTCG
>CAJQZJ010000210.1:940969-992193 GCA_907164525.1 Lophiomys imhausi
GAGACAGGGTTTCTCTGTGTAACAGCCCTGGCTGTCCTGGACTTGCTTTGTAGACCAGGCTGGCCTTGAACTCACAGGATCCACCTGCCTCTGCCTCCCGAGTGCTGGGATCAAAGGCATGTGCTGTCACAACCAACTTAAGGAAGGAGTCGTATTGGGCCCTTCAGGATATGGAAAATTCACTTGTGCAGTGTCTCCTCATAAATTCTGGTTTAGTACCCACAATATAGCCACAACACACCCTTGGCTATTTCTTTTATCCTTCTGGTTTGGATGACTGGTCTGGTGTGATTGGTGACACATTAGCCAGGACAAGGTAAGGTGCAGGGCAAATAACCCTTTGATTTGGAGTTGGGAATGTTCATCAAGATCTCCATGGGAAGCCAAGAGAATCCTAGGGTCTCCATGCTTAGTCCCACACTCTAGCCCTTCCTTTCCAATGATGGTGAATTTTGTTTGGAGGAGCCTATGGCTTTCAATCCTTGATTTGTGCTGTTCTTTGTGAACTCCTAGCTATGATTTCCCAGTTTGTGGGCTCTCTCTTACTCTTTTGGGGCCTCCCCAGCTGATGATCCTTCCCATCAGTGCTCCCAGGGAGCACTTTTGGCTTGTGGCAGCTCTTTCTGGGCTGACAGGTCCCTCTCTCCCTGCAGCCTGGCTACTCAATATTCCTCATCCTTGGCCTTGCAGCCCTCCCGAGAAGGTAAGATTCTATCCTGTCCTGTGTATGGGACACTGGGAGAGATTAGGGGTGCTACAGGTCAGGTGGCTGGTTGGGTAGGGGCTCCTGCCTGAGGCTACCTGTGTCCCCTCCTCTGCCGTCTATAGCCATGGTGACCAGCCGCCAGGTGCGCACCATCTTGGAAGAAGTCCAGGATGGCAAGGTGGTCTCCTCCAGGGAGCAGGTGCACCGCTCCACCCACTGAGGTCCCTCTCTGCATGTGATACCCCAGTCCCAGGAGCTTAGGCTGAAGCTCCTTGCATTTATTGCCATGCCTGAGCTCCCATGAGCAAGCTGTAGCTTTCTGGGTCTGCTTTGTGCTGCTCCTTACAGAGGAGCCCCTTGGGTTTATCCCAGGAACTGCTAATAAAGCTTTGAAGAAGTCTGGTCTCTGAACTTGTCATTTGTCTGGCCATCGGCTCAGGTAGCGTGGGCCTAGCGACTGGGGAGGGTTTACCTGAGCGTCTGGTATCGCTTGTCACCTGCCTACTTACTTGATCTGCCCACTCCATCCAGGCCTGGGCTGCCTTGGAAGTCAAGAGGGAAGGAGGTGGAAGGATTGAGGGTGGAGGTATGGAACATCCTGTTTCTAAGAATCTGCCTCTGGGACTGTTTCCTGGTGCTCATTCCTGGGAGAGCCTGCAGACTTTCTGGGTACCACACCTGTAGAGAACGCCTGCATTAAAACAATGGGACAGGGGTCTGGCTGGGAAAGGTGACTTTCTCAGAGTGGTCGAGGGCCTTGATGGATGAGGGGGTGGCAGCCAGCCCAAGAAACCAGACCGGCTCTACCTGGTTCCCTGGGGGTGTGTGTGTGGGGCAGGGCAGCTGTGTTTTGTGAGTGTGGGGGGCGTCCTGTTTGCTTTGGTGGCTTGGCAGCTCCTGGGCTGTTGGGGAAATCTCTCCCAGCTGCTGCTGGGGGCTGTCTGGACCTGTCTGGGAGGAGGAACCCATTGGCAGTCTGAAACAAGACCACATTCCGCCCAGCAGGCCTCCCAGGACCCTGGGACCTAGGGCTGGCTTTAGGATGGTAGGTGGGGCTAGGAGAAGCCGTGGGGTGAGGCGTGTGGTCCACCCTGGAGAACCAAGTTGCTGTCTTTGTTGTGGGGAACATGGCAGAGATGGGGTAGGGGTAAGAGTATTGACAAAGGATATCTTTTAGTTTTTTTCCTGACCGGACGCTGAGCTATCCCATCCTCCTCTGAGGTCTCTCAGGGTACAGAAGAGGGGAAGGTATATGGAAGGAGACAACCCCTTCATGGTCCCCACAGACTCCCTTTAATAAGGCACTTTCCCATACATAGCTCTGCTTTCTCCTGAGCTTTATCTGAGCTCTTTTCTGTCCACCTGGCCCTGGAAGCTATACTATAAGAAGGAAGTAGGGAAAGATCTAGAAGGGGAGCCTGGAGTTTATAGGGTAGGGACCCAAGGATGGGGACAGTTTCAGAAAACCGGCCGGAGGAGCCCTATCCTAGGGGTTAGGGCTGCTTAGAGGGGTGACTTTTGGGTCTGGGGGTGTCATAGCTGACTGAAGAGCAAGGATGCACCATGGCAGCCCACTGCTTGAGTGAACTGGGCCTGTCTGGACACCGCATTTCTTGCTAAGCTCCAGTTTCCTGCCTGGGTTGGCAACTAGGAGGCTTGAGTTAGTTTCTGTGTTGTGTGGTGGGCCTGGCGGGTTTAGATCCACATCTCAAGTCAGGATGGGTACACGGTCTTTCTGACTCCCCAGTTCCCAAACCCAGGCTTTTCACATGTGTGGGGTGGCATGCTGAGAAGGGAAGCCACCTCATGTTGGGGTGCCTAACTCTCCACCTCATTTCCCCATCAAGCTGGGGTGGCAGCTGCCTGGGAGGGCTGGGTGGAGGTGATGTCGTCGTCGCCAGTTCCTCTTGTCCGTATTAGGTCATGGGAAAGCGTAGCTGGAGGGCCTGCCTGAATCACAGGTGACAGGTCTGAGACCAGAGACAGACACACACGCACAGGCTCATGTCACCCGGTAGAGGGTTTTGTGAAATGAGGCAGAGCCCTGATGGTGGGAGGGGAGGGGGGCCCGTAGCCACCTGGGAGCTGGCAGGTGGCCAGTGGTGATGAAAGCCCAGGGGAATGGAAACAGCAGAGAACCTGTTGTAATCGCTACGCCCACTGGCTGCCCTATAAAGGAAGCGGGCGAGCCCTGGCGCAGCAGCACCTTGGCGCCTCTCTTCCTCCCAAGCCTGCCAGCTCCACATCCGTTGTCCGCTGCCACCATGACCACCACCATCCGCCAGTTCACCTCCTCCAGCTCCATCAAGGGCTCCTCCGGCCTGGGTGGCGGCTCATCTCGCACTTCCTGCCGACTCTCTGGCAGCCTGGGTGCAGGCTCCTGCAGGCTGGGGTCAGCTGGTGGCCTGGGCAGTGCCCTTGGGAGCAACAGTTACTCCAGCTGCTACAGCTTTGGCACTGGGAGTGGTTATGGAGGCAGCTTTGGGGGTGTTGATGGGCTGCTGGCTGGAGGGGAGAAGGCCACCATGCAGAACCTCAACGACCGGCTGGCCTCCTACCTGGACAAGGTGCGCGCCCTGGAGGAGGCCAACACGGAGCTGGAGGTGAAGATCCGAGACTGGTACCAGAAGCAGGCCCCAGGGCCAGTCCGTGACTACAGCGCTTACTACCATACCATTGAGGATCTGAAGAACAAGGTAGGGTTGCTGGCAGGAGGAACATAAGCCATCCAGCTCCTGCCCTCATCCAGGCCTGGTGTCAACTGGGGCTGCCACAGGGCAGCTAGGCTCTAGCTTGGCTTCCAGGAGCTTGTGTGACCCACACTCTCCCTCTGTGGAGGCAACTGGCTGGGCCAGGAGCAAGCTGGCATCGTGGGACTCCTTTGGAGTGTCTGTTTCCTCGTGGGGCAGTCCTCGTGCCACTGATGTCTATACCACGAGGGTATAGGTGAAGGGCTGGTTCCAAAGGGTGGAGCTGGATTTGTGAGTGTCCCAGTAAGAAGGGGTTAGGGTGGTGGCCTCTGAGAGTGTGCTCCATAGCAATCCTAAGAGAGGGAGAGGGAGGGGGTGGTCCAGGAGACTCTCATGGGAATATTTTAGGGGATTTTTCTTTTCTGGCTTCCTTGGCTTTCCTTTTGTCCGTCAAGATGGTGGTTCAGCAATATCTAAGGTGGGGTTGAGGACCAGAGCTCAAATTTACCAGGGTTAGTGATTTCTGGCGTGGAGCTCCAGCTGGCTAGGGCTCCTCACGCCACCTTTTCAGGGAGACTCACAGTGATGCCTTTTGGGGTATAGGAAAACAGAGGGTTCCTCACAGCCTCTCCATGATTTCTGGAGTTCAGGGACAGCTTCAGCCCTTAGGGTATTCAGACATTCTCTAGCTCCCTTCCCCTCTTAACCTGAGTGCTCTTCAGCTCTCAGGTTGAGCCTGACATGAGGAGGGTCAGCATGGGCAGACAAGCTCCAGGGTCAAGTTTCAATTTCAGCTCATTGGACTTCCATTTGCCCACCTCTGTCAACAAGGACAATACTGCACAGGGAGTGACTGGCAGGAAGAGGGGTTTTCTCCGAAGGCAGCGAATCCCAGCTTCCAGCTAGGAAGCCTGGCTCAGAATGTGGGCCTGGGGTGAGCCACCCTAAACTCAATGGCCTAATTAATGGTTTGCCATCTCTCTAGATCCTCGTGGCCACTGTGGATAATGCCAGCATCCTGCTGCAGATTGATAATGCCCGTCTGGCAGCTGATGACTTCCGTACCAAGTGAGTCCCAACCAGGGGGTTACAAGCTGAGATGGGGAATCTGGGGTACTGTTCCTCACCCTAGACTTCCCAGCAAAGACAGCAACTTCTAAAGGGGGTTGGCAGAGGGGAAGGTAGAGGAGGAGCTAGGAAGCCAGTGGGCATGGGGTCTGGCCTTGTGGTGGTCCCTGGGCTCACAGTTGCAACTTGCTTCCATTCCACCCTCTGATTCTCTCCCATATGTCCTTCCAGCTCTGGCAAAGGGAAGGCAGGGATGACACCAGGACAAGGGACTGTGTGTTAGAGCAGCCTGGCCTGAGGTCTCTGGTTTTCACTGCAGGTTTGAGACGGAGCAGGCCCTGCGCATGAGCGTGGAGGCCGACATCAATGGCCTGCGCCGGGTGCTGGATGAGCTGACCCTGGCCAGAGCCGACCTGGAGATGCAGATTGAGAATCTCAAGGAGGAGCTGGCCTACCTGAAGAAGAACCACGAGGAGGTGAGAGGGCAGGGTCAGCAGGCCAAAGAAGATGAGGGGTGGGTGGCAGAACCCTGGGGCTGGGCTGTGGTTGAGGGCGTGGGAGGGAGGGCTTGTTGAGCTTAGTCATCGTTAGGAGCTGCCCTTTTCTGTGAAGTCCTCATTCCTGTGGTCCAGACTTTCCATGCATCCCTCATAGATGCCTTCTCTTCTGTCCTTGCCTCACTCACAGTGACAGCAGAGGAGGGAGATGCTCAAACACTTGTTTTAGTTCCAACTCTTAAACATGGACTCCACACAGGCATTTGGAGATTGGAAGGGAAGTTTTTTTTTTGGGGGGAAAGAAGGTCTAGAATCAGATGTCTCTGAAGAACCCTCTGTCTAATGAGGGAGGGACAGTCTGATGGTGTGGGTAAAGTCCATACAGAACAAACAAACAACAACAACAAATCCATAGGAGGGTCAGGGGGAAGAGGCTGGTCAGATCAAAAGGTCTTTGGGGTCAGACCTAGACATGGGCTAGGGAAGGCTTGGGAATGTAGGGCCAACGCTGGACCAAAGGACCCCATCTTCATCCCATCTTCTCATAGGAGATGAACGCTCTGAGAGGCCAGGTGGGAGGTGAAATCAATGTGGAGATGGACGCGGCTCCCGGGGTGGACCTGAGCCGCATCCTGTCAGAGATGCGCGACCAGTACGAGAAGATGGCGGAGAAGAACCGCAAGGATGCCGAGGACTGGTTCTTCAGCAAGGTGAGAGCAGCTGCAGTGCACACAGGCTGCAGGTGCCTCAGCCCCGGCAGGAACCTGTCATCTTAGGGATGCTCTGCCTTGTCAAGTTGACTTTACGGAGTCAGGATTGTTCGTTGTTCCATGAGCAGACCTGGCGTTAGCTAGTCAGCCATCTGAGGGATGAGTGGGAGGTGCTTCATGGAATCAAGGGAGAGGGTACAGACCCTGAGAATTTCCACCTTTCTTTAAGAAGCCAGGAATCAGCACCAGGGGCTGTGCTACATGTTCTGGCTGGTTCTTAAAATTTCTGTTATATTACCTCCTACTTGTAGAGATTAACCATAAGATTTCAATGAGCGTGTTTCAGGGGTTGGGAAGTGGGAAGCTTGGGGGGAAGACTGCTAAAGGCTCAGGGGAGGTCAGGAAGGTGGTCATAACTAAAGGATGGGGTGTGAATAGATCCAAGGTGCCTGTCAGAGCCCTGGAGCATCTGACTTGGGGAAGTGTCCAGGCTCATGCTTCCTGTCCTGTGTCCTGTTTGTAGACGGAGGAGCTGAACCGTGAGGTGGCCACCAACAGCGAGCTGGTGCAGAGCGGCAAGAGCGAGATCTCTGAGCTTCGGCGCACCATGCAGGCCCTGGAGATTGAGCTGCAGTCCCAGCTCAGCATGGTAGGGATGCTGCTCTGCGCACAGGGATGGGTCCAGCACCTGGGAGGCAGCTCTGCCGCTCTGACCCACCATCTCCTGCTCTCCTACAGAAAGCATCCCTGGAGGGTAGCCTGGCTGAGACAGAGAGTCGCTACTGCCTGCAGCTGTCTCAGATCCAGGGGCTGATCAGCAGTGTGGAGGAGCAGCTGGCTCAGCTGCGCTGCGAGATGGAGCAGCAGAATCAGGAGTACAAGATCCTGCTGGACGTGAAGACACGGCTGGAGCAGGAGATCGCCACCTACCGCCGGCTGCTGGAGGGAGAGGATGCCCAGTGAGTAGAGGCCCAGGGGACTAGGGCCTTAGGGGTGAGGAAGGCACGCTCAGGCCTCATCTAATCTCTCCAATTTGTTCTTTTTTTCAGCCTGACTCAGTACAAGCCAAAAGAACGTAAGGATCCTGGTGATTGAAGGCTGGGGTAGAGGGATGCATGGGGCAGAAAAGCACATTGCTTGGGGGAGGATCCTTAAGGAGATTCAGGATATGATGGCTAATCTTCTTCAGTAGGTATAGGAGGAATGGACCTGTTAGGGCTCAGAATTGATGCTCAGAGGAAAGATCAAAGGAGAATGACTGGTCTGATGAGGGCATGGAGAGAGGACTAGTTACCTGGGCGATGTTAGTGTGACAAGTAGACATCATTTGGTTGGAAGGTCCTCTTTGCTTCTGGTACCATATAGATGGGCCAGAACAGTTTTGTCTCTGGGGACTTGAGCCTAGTGGGAAGTAGGGTCTTGGTTCCTGGCCTCCAGATCTCAGTGTTCTGTGGGGGCAGGGGATATATGGTCTTAATTCCGGGGCTTCTAACAGAGGTGATGAGGACTTGGATTTTGTCTTGGGTATCTCCATGTGGTGGAGCAGATGGGAACATAGTCCAAGCAGGAGACTGCAAAGCAGTGGATATAGGACTCGTCTCATGGACGCCTACATAGCCACTCTCTTGAAGGACAAAGTGGGTCAGAACCAAATAGCCCATCCAGGGGACCAGAGCTCACACAGGGGTCCCAGCAGAGTGCAGGGTGGGAAGGAGTCAGGTGAGGGCAGGAGGGACATACAGTGTAATGTGGAGAGGTGAGCAGAGACTCTGCAGCATCTGGGAGAGGACTGGGATGGGGTGCTTTGGCTTCCACGCGGGGGACTGAGGGCCGAGAGTGGCTTTCTTCACCTGCCCACGGCCCGAGTGTCTGTTTCTCTTGCAGCTGTGACCACCCGCCAGGTGCGTACCATTGTGGAAGAGGTTCAGGATGGCAAGGTCATCTCATCCCGGGAGCAGGTCCACCAGACCACCCGCTAAGGACTCAGCTCCTTCTGGCCAGCTCCCCGAGACTGCAGAGAGGCAGCTTCCCTCTCTGCGCTGCAGCCTGTAGCCTCTCCAGTCAGTCTCCCAGCTTCAGCCTCTTGTTGGCACTCCCCTGCTTGATACTATTAAAACATGCTGATCTGAACTGAATCATGTCCTTTGTTCTGAACTCTGAAGTGACCATGGTGACAATGGGCAGACTGGTGTGTGTGTGTGTGCAGTAGGGGGGAGCAGTCTGTGACTATCCATCATTATTCTTGTAGATAAAGCTCGTGGGTTGGCTTAAACTAGGTAGACAGTTTAACCTGCTTTGCATCCCCTGAAATCATCTCGCCCCCAACCCCCAGTTGGATGGATAGTTCAGGCCAAACCAGTCCTGGAGTAGTCAGTGTGTCAGGGGTGGGCCTAGGTAGCCTTCTTTCATCTTGTATGTAGTCCCATGACCTCGGGCAGCCACGGTCTCTTCCTTCTGAGCAATCTCATTTCTCACCCATAAATGGATGGGAAGATTTTAGGTTCAGGAGCCTGATTCCCCAGGGATGACTCATTCAATCCCTGAGTGCTCTCTGAGAGAGGAGGTGGGCCAGAATGGGGGGAGGCACGCAGGTAGAGTAGGTGGATTGAGTGCTTAGGTTCCCCTGGGAGTCTCATGAACCCACAAGAAGGGCTTTTATGGCCGTACTTTGGGAATGAGTGGGAGGGCTGTGCTTCTTGGGAAACGCAGGTTCCTAGCAAGGATGGGAGGAAGAATGGAACCTTTTTTTCAGTGTCTTCTCCCATGGCTAGTCAGCTGAGGATAGGGGTGACTGGGGCCCCTTATGGGCCATGACAGGGAGCAGTGATCCTCTCTTTGGTGATTGGTACCCTTGATTCCTTACCTGGAGGAAAGATGAGAGAAGGAAACAGAATCCTGGGGAAATAGAGGACTGTTCCTGCCCCAGCTGTACCTAGAACCCTCTGAATGCCAGAACAGATTCATTCTAGTGGCAGCTGTGTGGAACAGAGTCAGGGACACTCTTGGTACCTAGAAATCTTCCTTTGAGTAAAATCTGGAAGTCATGGAGCAAGGCAGCTACCTTCCTGGTTTTTGTCAAGGACTGGATGGGGGTGGGAAAAAAAGTTAAAAAGGGGTTCTCTGTCTCAATTCACTATAGTAATTAGGAGGGGGAATCTTGAACCAGCACCCAGAGACACCTTCTCTCTCCCAGTGCCAGGTGGCGAGAATGGGACCTAAGGGCAAAGGCACAGGATGGGTCAGAGTCCCAGAGAACTTATGTGATGGGGGCTTGAGGTCAGGGGAGGCTGTCATGGGACAGCTGGGGACAGTGGCAAGAGCGCCAGCTGCTGGAGTCTGAGGATTTTGGATGGGCCACAGGCTCTTCCTAGACCTTGGAGGGCACAGTATGCCATGAGAGGAGAGAGAGTAGCACTGATGCTGTTGTGGGGATTCCTCCTTGGGCTGCAGCAGTATCTGAGAGACTCAACACTGCACAGGCTTTGTGCCATTGAGCTGGCGCCTCTTGGCTGCCTGCCAGCAGGTATGGCTGGAGGGGGGGCAGGAGAGAAGCCTGTTCCTGGAGCCCCTGCTGTATATCCGGCCATAACCAGAAGAACCAGCCTGGGCCAGGATGGGTCACCCTGGAGCGTGATGTCATTTGTGTGAACCACAGTCCCAGGAAGCAGGAATAATTTCGGGAGAGGTGCCCCATTGAGTGGATAGGGACATTGAGGCTCTGACAAGCCGTGACTCAGCTATTCTCCTGAAGCCTGACATGTCAGGGGTGGAGCAGGGGAGGGGCAAGAGTAGACCCTACTTTGTTCCAGGAAGAGGGCATAGCTCTACCTCCTACCTCTTCTCAGCTGTTAGGCAGGAAGGGCTTTCCCCGTTCTGGAAACTCTGGGGACCCACTCTTATTGACATGAGAAGGAGTCAGCACTGGGCGTGTGGAGGGACAGGAGATGGATTGTGGTCCTCTCCTGAGTGAATAGGGTGGTATGTGTGTGGTGTGTTCTGAGGGGACTCCCATGGAAGAGCATGTGGCTATGCCCACAGCATGAGGTGTGACTTTGTCCCAGGGCATCCCAGACAGGTCCAGGCTACCAGGGACAAATCCTAGAGCCTGGATTGGGGACTGAGTGGTGAGACTACATGGAGGGTTCACGGTTCATCTCAACTCAGTCTGCCCACACCTCCAATTCCCACCAGTCTGGTAGAAGCTACAGGCTCGTGACCGCCCCTGGCTCCCCTTTCCTGTAGTAGATGCAGCCCCATGCCAGTAGCAGCCAAGCCTGAGACTCTCCACCCACCGCACTAACTCCTGGTAGGTTTCTGCAGAGCAACAGATGGATGTGGTGAGCAGCACTGTCCACAGGACAGCATGTGCCCAGCTCTGCACTGAGTCTAAGGGAAGAAGGGACAGTAGCCTGTGAGGACTCAAGGGACTTCAAATAAGCTTTTTTCCTGAGGCTTGCTGAGAAGAGTACAGCACTGGGTCTGACAATACACTCAGCCCTCATACAGTGTGACCCAGGACTAGTCACAGAACCACGGTCTGGAATGGACATTTGTTCGCCCCCCGCTGATTCCTTACATGGTTGCATAACACCAAGACCCAAGCACACAGCAGTGGGATTGTCCTTCCCAAATTTTCCCACCAGCCTGTAGATTTGGAGGGCTTTTCTTTCTTGTTCTTTGAGTCAGTGCCCGACATGGGCGCTTTATAGAATAACTGCAGTGATGGTTAGTGAACTACCGGGTCCTTGCTTTATGTCGTCTTTACTCTAACATGCCCACGAGACAGCAGTGCTCTTCCCACAACCCAGAAAAGAAAATTTGAGGTTCCCAGAGATTGAGCAGCTCGCCCCTGCTCACCCTGTTTCCAGGCTGCTCTGTCGTGACTCACCGCATGTCCACCAGAGGCTGGGGATTCTGCAACTGCCCCGCCACTGTTTTATCAGTCTCCCTGGACCCTCTCACCTCAGCTCCCAGGACTGCCTCCTGCTTCTCCAGCCTGGGAATCCCCTGGGGAGCTTGTAAAAGGGCCCCAAGACCAGGCTTGTCCTGGGTAATGCTGCAGCAGAGGTTGGGGCAGGCAAGGAGTCTGCACGGAGATTCTGATGATCTGTCGGGTTTGGGAACCACTGTGAGTGGAGGTGTGGCATAGGCCGAAGATGTTTCCTGGACAATTCAAGTGTGACATGACTTCATACCTGGGAAGGGGTAGGGCGAAGGAGAGAGATGGGGGATAGTTCATTGCCTGGAGGTCTGCCAGCTTGACAGGACTTGGTGACTGCTGGCCTGTAGCTTAATGTCCCTGGCTCTGACAACTTTGGGATAAATATGCATCATTAGCACAAAAGAAGTGCCCACACTCCTCTGCCATCTTGGAGCACCTGAGGCCCAGTCATAACTTTGCCTTGCCGAGATCCTTCAGAGGGTCAGGACCAAGAGGGCAGCTTCTTCCTTTACAGTTGTGCCCCAGGGTTGTCACATTTCTCCAGGTGTCGCCTGTGGTGGGTATGGTTGGGGAATCAAGCACCACAGGAGTTTATACCACCACACTGCCCGCGTTCTGACTGTGGATTTCTCTCCAAGGCCAAATGACAACATTTTTCTAAGACTGGACTACATGATTGCCTCCTACTCCCTAACCTTTGAGAGCTGGGAATAGTGCGTGTGTGTGTGTGTGTGTGTGTGTGTGTGTGTGTGTGTGTGTGAGAGAGAGAGAGAGAGAGAGAGAGAGAGAGAGAGAGAGAGAGACAAAGAGAGTGGGTGCGAGTCTCATCCTTTCATGATGTTAAACCTTGGGCAAACATTTCACTTTCTGTAGCCGGGGCTTTGTGGCCTTTGGTGACCATGATGTTTACTTCCAATCTTAGGGAAGATGGATCTGTGGCTGGACATGAATTCCAGGCCCATCTAGACATCAACATCGAGTTCCCCCCAGATTTGGAGGTTCTTTTGCCAAAATTTGGGGGTTGGGTGGATAGTATTAGGTCTCTTCTTCCAGGTCTGGTCCCAGACATGTATTTCAACTTTGCTCCTATTAGGCAGGAGGTTTGCTCCAGAAGGGTCTCATTCACAGGCCCCTAAAGACAACACAGAAGGAACACGTGTGGGCCAGCTCAAGGCCCTGGAACAGGTATAAAGATAATGAGGGTAGTTCATTCCATATGGTATAGCTCAGGGCTCCAAAACAGATATAAAAGACAATGGGTAATAGTGGGCCCTGCTATTCAGATTATATTAAAGCAATTTCAAGACGTAGTTTTCAGGATGGGTGGTAGTGGTGCATTCCCAGCATTCAGGAGGCAGAGGGCAGGCAGACCTTTGAGTTCAAGGCCAGCCTGGCCTACAGAGTGAGACCCAGGACAGCCAGGGGCACACAGAGAAACTCTGTCTTGAAAACCAAACTGATTCAAACTGAACCAAACCTAACCAAACCAAACCAGAAAGAATTAGTTTCCAGGAGAGCATGTGTTGAGGTCTGTTGCTCTTTATCCTAGTAAACTTTTCACTTTAGGGGTGCTTAAACCCTTAAGAATATTCTTGCATCTTGTATATTGATTGACTTATAACAGACCAAATTCTGAGCAAAATGGGACTCTAAGAAAAGCATACGCCTTTTCTAGAAGTGTGAACCTTGGGAGAGGCACATGGCGGGTGACAGCTTGAAGGAGAGAATACAAGCCCCTTGCCTGCCAGGGTGGAGGATGTTGCAGCTCAGCTCAGTGGCCTCCTGTCTGAGGTGTGCGCTCTTGTTTCCTTGCTTACTCTAATCAAACTCTTTGCTGCTTGGTCTGCTGATGTGTCCCGTCTGAACTCTCTTCCCGAAGCCCAGACTTGGAGACTAGTGCTGGGATCAAGACCAGGGGAGACTGGAGACCTTTGCAGGGTATTTTAACCTCTGGTTGTGCGGTCAACAGGCCAAGATGAGATGTAGTAGCAACAAACAAAATTTCTTGTCTCAGAATAGCTCAGCCTCAAGTCAGACTCTTTGGGCTCCTGTCACCACAAGGGAGGAATGACAAGGCTAGGACAGAGTCCAGTGCTGTGTGTGTTGTCCCATGGTATCCAAAAGACTACCTTTGGGCCCAGACTCCATCCTTCCTCTCTATGTCCACTATGGTTAGGGCTCCTACCAAGCACTGTGGGCAGGTAGGTGAGAATTGGACTTACCTGGCTCCTGTCTGCAAGGTATCATGGGAGCCTGGAGAGTTCTGGTTTTGTGGCTCCCAGCCTAGTGACATTGGTTGACTCCCACCCGTCTCTTGTTCTTGCTTAGTCCTTCTCACCTACAAGGTTAATTAAAGGACCAAGAGAAAGATGTGAATTTGAGGGGTGCAGAGAGAGGTTTGGGATGGTGAAGAGTCTCAGGGGCTGATGGTCTGGAAGCCCACTGAGCTTCTTCCTGTGTTTCTACTCCTTCACCTGTAGATTGGTAGTGGGAATGATGCACACCTTGGGCTTGCTTCTCAGAACTGTGTAGCAAGCATGTCAGGTATTCCTTAGCAGCACAAGGAAACAAGAAAGCCCTGTGCACCCTGGATGAACAAAGCCACTAAGCCCATCCTGGAACGGTAGCCTACAGGAAGCAACTTGGTAGAACCTAGCCAAAATGGTTTTCACACTGGGACTCTGAGGCCCATGGAGGGTCAGAGTGGGGGTAGGGCTGGGGTCACACAAACAGTATTAGGAGCAGGATGGAATTTCCTACTACTGAGTCCACTATAGACCAGAGGGAGTGCCCCTGAGTAGGTGAGGGCACGAGGTGGCATGGAGGAGCCGTGGGCTGGGAGTGTGTGCTCTCTAAGTGCAGGGTTCTAAGGCAGATGTTAAGGGTCAGGATTTGGAGGTGGGTGAGAAAGACAACAAGCTGCAAAGGATGAAGAGGCTGGCCACTGGGCTAGGGTCCTCCAGGCATGCTTCTGTGTGACTGTTATGTGTTCTGAAAGAATGGAGGTGGGGGGGGCAGTAAGATCCTCCTGTACTGGGCAGCGAGAGAGAGAGAGAGAGAGAGAGAGAGAGAGAGAGAGAGAGAGGAGACAGGGTGGGCATTGTGGCAGCACAGGGCATGGCTGTCATGCTGTACATCACCCTGGACAGCCAGGGTGTCTGGAAGGCAGATTCCTGATCCAAACTAGATCCCATGGGTAAAGGAATCCTTGGATATTTGGAACTAGAAAGGACCGCAGCTACCCAGCCCAGATTTGTCCTTGTGTAGAGAAAGCAGGCACCGGGAGGGGAGGTAAAGGGTTTCAGATTCCGAGATGAGTAACACAGTTCTATAGCATGGCCATGGTACTCCTGCAACAGCATTCCCGAGGCAGTCTGGGATGGCATCAATGGAGCTCCTGCCACCTAAGGTTCTCACTATGGGGCAGGGAGGCTTGACTGGTTGACTCACTGCCTGAGGACGTAGCTGCCACCAAGCTGCCAGCACCTAGGCCTCACAGTTGCTGTCCCTTCAGGCTCTAGGAACAGAAACCTGATTCCTGGCCACACAGCCTGAGTCAGTACTGACTCTGATTCGTGTTTTTCTCTTGGCCCCACACCCCCAGAGCTGGGTGGGAACTCTGAGCCAGCGCATAGAGAGTCCACCCTGGGCTGAATAATCCAGAGTTGGGAGTTGTATGGGACTGAGTGATGAAATCCAGAGGGGAACCTAGAGTCAGCAGACCGAGGGCCCGCCTTCCCCAGGTGCATATAAAGGCACCTGGTGTCTGAGGCACCCACAGCATCTGCACCCTTCACCAGCAGCTCTCTCTTCTCTCTGCTGACTTGCTCACTCTCTCACCTTCCTCAACAACATGGCCACCTGCAGCAGCCAGTTCACCTCCTCCAGCTCCATGAAGGGCTCCTGTGGCCTCGGTGGTGGCTCTAGTCGCTTTTCCACTGTCCTGACTGGAGGATCCTGCCGGGCTCCCAGCACCTATGGGGGTCTGTCAGTCACCTCCTCTCGCTTCTCCTCTGGGGGAGCCTGTGGGGTTGGGGGCGGCTATGGTGGGAGTTTCAGCAGCAGCAGTTTTGGTGGTGGATTTGGTGGTGGCCTTGGTGGTGGCTTTGGTGGTGGTTTTGGTGCTGGTATCGGTGGTGGCCTTGGTGGTGGCCTTGGTGGTGGCATTGGTGATGGGCTCCTGGTGGGCAGTGAGAAAGTGACCATGCAGAACCTCAATGACCGCTTGGCCACCTACCTGGACAAGGTGCGTGCCCTGGAAGAGGCCAATACTGACCTGGAGGTGAAGATCCGTGACTGGTACCAGAGGCAGCGGCCCACTGAGATCAAAGACTACAGCCCCTACTTCAGGACCATCGAGGACCTGAGGAGCAAGGTAGGTGGCTCTGGTGGGATGAAATGTTGAGAGGTCAGAACTGCGGTGGCCTTGAGGAAGCCACATCTAGAGATCCTAATATTTAAGCAAGAGGACTAAAGACCTTTGGAAGCTAATGGTTAGAGACATAAGTGCAGCCCTATCTACAGATCCTGAGCTGGGTGGAGAACTCAGTAATCAGTTCTCTGAGGAAGCTGTAGGAACTGAGCTGCCAGCAGTTGGTCACTGGGTTTGGGGAGGCTCCTTTGGCTCCCCTCTGTCCTTCTCCCTGGCTGATCAGATCTCCTATCCTTTCATTCTCACTCTAGATCATTGCGGCCACTCTGGAGAATGCACAGCCCATTTTGCAGATCGACAATGCCAGGCTGGCAGCCGATGACTTCAGGACCAAGTGAGCATCCAAGCATGCTGGGCAGAGGACTGAGAGCAGAGGGCAAAGGGCAAAGGGCAGAGGGCATAGGTCAGGGACAAAAGAGTAGCACTGCCCATCTGCAGCTTTGACCTCTATTTTCCCAGGTATGAGCATGAGCTGGCCCTGCGCCAGACCGTGGAGGCTGACATCAATGGCCTGCGCCGGGTGCTGGATGAGCTGACCCTGGCCAGAGCAGATCTGGAGATGCAGATCGAGAGCCTCAGGGAGGAGCTGGCCTACTTGAAGAAGAACCACGAGGAGGTGGGGCTGCTGCTGGGTTTGGGGATGGAAGGCTGGTGTGGCGAGGTTACCGGGAGAGGTGACAATTCCCTTGTGATCTTTCCTAGGAGATGATTGCCTTGAGGGGTCAGACTGGCGGGGACGTCAGTGTGGAGATGGATGCGGCCCCCGGGGTGGACCTGAGCCGCATCCTGAATGAGATGCGCGACCAGTATGAGCAGATAGCGGAGAAGAACCGCAGAGATGCCGAGGCCTGGTTCCTGAAGAAGGTGGGACTAATCTCCTCCATACTCCTCCAGGACTCCTGGCCAGGGATGCTTGGGAGAGCCTTACACCTTCTCCTCTTTCCTGTCTCAGACTGAGGAGCTGAACAAAGAAGTGGCCTCTAACAGTGAACTCATACAGAGTGGTCGCAGCGAGGTGTCGGAGCTCCGCAGAGTGTTCCAGGGCCTGGAGATCGAACTGCAGTCCCAGCTCAGCATGGTATGAGGAAGTGCACTCCTCTAGTCACCATCCCTCAAGAGGGCCACCAACCAGTTACACTTTTCTTTTCATGGGATTGAGACTGGAAGGATCATGGTACTCATTATAGAGATGGAGAAATCCAAGCCAAAGTGTTAGGAAAACAGTTTTCCAGTTTGTCTCTTCCAATTACTGCTCCCAGCTGGGGTCAAGATCAATGTACCTGTCAAAAACAAACACCATGCCCAGAGACCGGCAGAAACAGAAGTGACCATTGCCCCTGACCTTTTCCCTTTCCCTTCGCTCACAGAAAGCATCCTTGGAGAACAGCTTAGAAGAGACCAAAGGCAGATACTGCCTGCAGCTGTCCCAGATCCAGGGTTTGATCAGCAGTGTGGAGGAGCAGCTGGCTCAGCTGCGCTGCGAGATGGAGCAGCAGAGCCAGGAGTACAATATCTTGTTGGACGTGAAGACACGGCTGGAGCAGGAAATCGCCACCTACCGCCGGCTGCTGGAGGGCGAGGATGTCCAGTGAGTACCTGGCCCCTAATCCCTGTTCACAGCACCTCTGCCATGGTGCTGCCAGCACACCTAATGCTCTCATTCTTTCTCCCCAGCATCTCCTCCTCACAGCAGTCATCTGGCCAATCCTATACTTCCCGAGAAGGTAAGGCTCCTGGTGTCCACAGCCTGAGTCTGTGGGGTAAGGGCTAAGGCCCCCTCCCAGAGCCCTGGGCCTCCCTTTCCTTGCCTGACGGCTTGTTTAGCTCCCAGAGCCCACCTTACTTTTTTCTTTCTCTTTTTCAGTCTTCCACTCATCCTCCCAGCAGCCCCGGTCCATCCTCAAGGAGCAAGGCTCATCCAGCTTCAGCCAGAGCCAAAGCCAGAGTTCTAGGAATTAATCTGCTTTGCTCAGAGCCTCCTGACCAACACCACCCTCACATCCTGGAGGCCTGGGCCAGGACCCAGTTTTCTTAGCATGGCTCCAAGCTGTCTCCCCTCCCTTCTGCTGGTGGTGGCCTAATAAAGCTGACTTTCTGGTTGATGCAAACTTGTGTGATCTCCGTGTTTAAGCTAATGGCAGAGGAGTTGAAGGGGTCTCCCAGGAACTTCTCTGGGTTCCTCATACTTACTGAGGTGGAGAGAACAGATTGTGTTTCAGAAGAGCTTGCAGAGGCTTCGGGAAGTTCTACATGCCAGCAGGGGGTAAATGGTGGGGCACACAAGGAGAGAAGATATTCATGTGTGGCCATCTACACATGTTCCTCCCTACCTCCTCCTTCCCCCTTCCTCCACCATTTCAGGGAATCACACCTTCCAGCTATGATCCACAAAGCAATAAAGATCCTTTGACAGAGGATCTTTAGGTATCCTCTTTAGGTTCCCTACAAGGCAGATGAAGTTATGGCCATTTAGGGGTTGGGAACTCCTGGGGATCAAGGAGGTTCTTGCATTAAAGACACAGCATGTGGCATTCATGTGGGATTTGAAGCTCCTCCCCAGGTCTTCTACCTGGGGGCTACAGTCCATATCTTTGTTATTACCATTCCACGTGTCCACTTATTTCTCCCTCAAAGACTCCTAAATTTGAACTCTGAACTTCAGAGCTGTACTTGGGGATGGCTCTTCTATACACAAGTGAACACTACACACACACACACACACACACACACACACACACACACACAATTTTGGCATTGAAGGGAAGGAAGGCTAGGGATGGCTAGGATAAAGACCTCTCTTAGCCCATCCTTCCTCCTCTGTGTATCCATTCCTTCCACTGAATACTAATGATACCTGGGACACATCTGCTACCTCTGCCCTCCTCCGCGTCTCCATCCATCTCCATGGCTAGCACCATTTCTGGAGCCTTTTCTCTCCCTCCCAAGAACTGGGTACATGTGTCTCTCCCGTTCCCAGTTTCTACTAGATGACCCTCCTCACAAGAACGTGGTCAAAGAAGTCTGGAAAACTGAGATCAGCATCTCCTTACTCAAGGGCCTGTGGTGGTTCCCCTTTCTTCTTCCACTTGGTCCTCCCCTGTTGCTGCTCCCGTGAGTCAACTCTTCCTGGCTAATTGCATGGTCCATACCTCTCAGGAGCTGTTCTTTTTTCCTGGATGCCTTTCCTTTTTAAAAGGAAAAAGAGTTATGTACATATAGAGTAACAGTGTGTGTGTGTGTGTGTGTGTGTGTGTGTGTGTGTGTGTGTGTGCTTGATTGCATGTAGAAAGCCATTCCCAAGCTAACTCTTATTCCATTTTTACCTCCCACTTTCAACCTCAGCTCTTTTTCTTTTTTTTTTTGGGGGGGGGGTATTTGCTTCCTTATTCTAAATACTGATCTTCTACTTCTGGGTTTTTTGTTTTTGGTTATTTAGCTTTACTTAGAAATCATTTAGCTTCATGCTCTGTCTGAAGGATGAAGATTTACTTCTCTTACATGCACTGACCTTCCGCACTTTCTGAATGGAGTCATAGTTTTGGTTACACATTTACATTATGATGACTATATATTACTCATAGTCAAAACATGTTTTATGGTGTAGTAAATTTCCTTGGGATGTTCATTCAACCCTCTCCCCCAATTTGTTTAGGTTTTCTATGTATATGCTAGTCACCTGTTCCCTGATTTACTGTTGGGTGTATCTATCCTTTTAATGTGTTAACATCCCAGGATTTCTATTATTTCATTTTGAAGATATCTCTTCTGTTCTCCTGCTCCAGTCTGTGCTATGGGTCCTCTCCGGGTTTGTCCCCCTGATGAAGTCTCTGTAGTCATCCATTGTTTCCTGATCTCTCTCTCTCTCTCTCTCTCTCTCTCTCTCTCTCTCTCTCTCTTCTTCTCTCTTTCCCTCCCTTCCTCCCTCCTTCTCCATTCCTCCACCATTTCAGGCAATCACATCTTCCAACTGTTTCTCAAGAATTCATATGGTTAGCTTTTTGTTGTTTTTGTTGAACATCTCATGGAAAGATATTTTGTCTGTGTTCCCTCTCAACAGGTAGTTTGGCTGGGTATAGAATTCTGGGTTGGATATTGTTTTTCCTCAGCACCTGAGGGTCTTCATTGACTCCCGGTGTTGCTATTAAAAAGTCTCATTCCATTTTGGTTGTAAATCCTTTGTCTTGTTCTATTTTCACTCTCTTTACTGGAAAATTCATTGTTCTTTTTCTCCCTAGTGGGCTGGACTATCACATGTAGTACCTTGATGCAGCAGTGTCTTCTCCTATTGGATTGGGTATGGGTACATCCTTCTAGCATGAGAATTCAAGTTCTTATAGTCTGGAAAATTTTCTCACTTTTTAGAGCTTCCCTTTTCCACTTCTTCTCTTTTTGGATTTTTTTCTTTTTCTTTTTCATGCGTATCCCATACTACTTTCCATTTAACTTGTCTTTTGTCCACTACTTTCTGAAAAAAAATTTTAACTTTGTCAACAAAATATGTTACTTAAAGTTTAAAAAAATTCTGTGATTTAAAAAATATTTCACACTCCTGAATATTTTGTTAGTAGTCTTTCATTCTTGTCTTAAGATGTTTTATCCTATTGGGCCTGTTATTTATGACATAGACAATTCTATTCTTTTTATTTTCTCAGCTTCTTCTAAGTGCCTTGGTTTTTTTGTTTTGACCCCATCTTTCATAACAGAAACTCCTCTCAAATTCATTCTGGTCCCTGATAGTCAATCATGTTTAAGATAAAGGTACAAAGGAGCTGACTGGATGGTGTGTCTGTATGCGTGTACACCAGAGGGCCTTGTCTTCTGAAAAGTCCAATTGAATTTGTGAGGAATAAGCTGTTTCAATAAAGTGCCCCAGATGTTGTATCTGGAGCTAATTTCCTTTGAGATGGGTCTTCAGAAAGGATGTCTCTAATTTCCTGTGTGGGATGTATAAGTTATCAGCTTGCTATGAGTTGTGTGGGGATGAGAAAGTGCCAGTCTGTTAATTTGTAATTTTTTTTTTTTTTTTGGTTTTTCAAGACAGGGTTTCTCTGAATATCTCTGGCTGTCCTGGACTCGCTTTGTAGACCAGGCTGGCCTCCAACTCACAAAGATCCGCCTGCCTCTGCCTCCCAAGTGCTGGGATTAAAGGCGTGCGCCACCACCGCCCGGCTTAATTTGTAATTTTTTAACTGACCATTTAAGTGTGTTATTCCCTTTCCTGGTCCTGGTTGTTGTCTTTGCTTCAGATCTACCAGGAAATATTTCTTTTAGATTCCAGGTTCTTCTGGCTCAAAGAGAGAGTGTTTGATAGCTATTAGGCACATAAAGGAAAGAGAAACTATAGAGACTTCCCCACTTCTGCCTGAGACCTCTAAGCCACTCTCCTGTTTCTTTGAGATAGGGTCTCATTATGTAGCCTAGGCTGGTCCGCTTCATTCTTGCTCTCTGGCTGGATGAGCATTCCATTTTCTTTGTGTCTTTCAGATTCTGACACTTGGCTGCTATAAGCCCCTTCACACTCTTTGTCCCCATGGATTTTATTCAATTGCAGTCATCCCAGTGGTGATTAAAAGGTGAGACTAAGCCATATATTTAACTTGTCATTTTAATCTCAAATCCCTGCTTTGCATGGTAAAACCACACTCATCTTTCAAGGTTGCTGAGCCTGGCTCATTATTTTACAATAAATAATTTTTGTTAATTGTTCAGCAAACATCTCTCTCTCTTTATGGTCACCAAGCCTGTCTTCCAGATTATAGGGTGAACCTGTGATTCATACTGAACCCTAAATCCCAATACTCCAAAGCAACTACTGGTAACAAGTTTCTTATTTTCACCTGCATATGAAAATACTTATGCATACTATAATTACAGCTACAATACACTGAATTCATTTTGCATTTGATTTTTTTTCCCATGGTGTTGGGTATCTACTCCGAGAGCCCCAAGAATGCTAGGCAAGCAGTCTACGACCCAGTGACATCAATGTTTATTGATTTTGAAATGAAACACGTTCCTGTATTATTAGAAGCTTTATCCATTTTTAGGGTTCTTTTTACCATTTGTGGCTGCTGATGCCATAGAAAGAGCCCAGCAGTGAACATCCTTCTACATAACACTTTCATAAGTAAATATTTTCGGATTATTCCCTTAGGCTGATTCTCGGAAGTGCAATTACTAAGTGAGCAGATAGAAATGTTTCAAGGTTCTTGATTTGTATTGCCAAACTCATTTCAAGAGGCATTGTGCCAATCTGCATAGTTGCCAGCAGGGAACGGGAGTGTCCATTTCAAGACATGCCCTCCAACTTTGAGCACTGTCTTCTGATAACTTCTGTGACAAAGGGATGCGTCTATCTCTTTAAGAGATGATGCCATTCAGGGACCCTTACACAGAGAGACACAGGCTTGGATTACTGAACAGCTCCTGGCCTGATAGGTAATTTCTGAAAGGTATCTAGTTTGGTTCATGGTTTTAGAGGCTCAGAGTCCCACTGGCGCAGCCTCTGGTGATGACCTTCGTGCAGGGAGAGTCCCAAAGTGGCATAGGACATCACTTGGTAGGACACATAGGAGTGCCTGTGTTTATGTCTGTGTATCTTGTCTCTCTTCTTTTTCTTCTATAGTCACCAGGACTCAGTAATGACTTTGTTTAAACCTAGTCACTTTGCAGAGAGGCCTCTTCTCCAAACACTGTAGTTGGGTTTAAGTGTCCACCCTCCTAATACCGTTGACATAACTGCAGGAGTTGAGCTCTTGCCTGAGTTCCTGGGGGGGGGGGGGAAGATGTAGCATGAAGAGTATTCAAACCACAGCAGGGCCTAAAGCCATCAAGAAGGGGTGGGGGAAGAAGTATTATTCTTGGGGGTTGGCAGTTAGTAAAACTCCTTGCACAGCAGGGACAGCATCTTTCTTGTGTATTGCTGCATTTTGCAGACATAAAACAGTTGCCTTTTAAATGACAATATTGGGTATTGTGCTGGGGAGGTAACTTAGTTAGTAGACTGCTTGCCTAGCATGCGCAAAGCTTTGAGTTTGTTTTTCCAGTACCACATAAATCAGGGCTCCAGAGGTGGAGGCAAGAGGATTAAAAGTTCAAGGTCACCTTTGACTTTGTGGTTTGAGGTTAGCCTGGAATACATGAGATCCTGTCTCAACAAACAAACCATACACACAAATAATACTCAGCAACATTAAGACAGAAATGGGGCCTTGGTCCTAGAAGAGTCTTTTAGACAAGGGAACCTGCTTTTCCACCTGGAAATGCCTGCTGATTCAAATCCCAAATCAGCCCTGGCTGCTTCCTGAGCAGAATGAAGACACTGAAAACTCACGATGTTTGTAGTCACTTGTCTACGTTGAATACGCCCTCAGATTCCTTATGCCTGACTTAGTGTCAAAGTTTGTGAAATATGTTTTAGATAATTGCTAAGACAATGGCTAGCGTAAGAGTTAATGATAGCCTGCAACTCTCCTCTGCTGATGCAAATCAATTAGTGGTGAGTGTGTGAGGTTTACTTTCTTTGGGCCTTTTGTTTCCAAGAGCTATAAAAAGTTTAGTGTTTCTTCCCAGAGTCTGAGAGAAGCATTTTCTTATGCTAGACTGCCCACTGCTGTGGCTTAAGACCTCTGACGCTCTCTAAAGACAAACACAGATGAAGCTAGGTGTTTTGCTAGTCAACAGCTACCTTAGACTGTATCTAGCAAGTAAGGTATGGCTCCGTGGCCATGGGTGGGGTGAAGAAGCCACGGGGCTTTGGTTTGGAAGTCTGTTCTCTCAGAGGAGTTTCTGGAGGGCAGGATCATCACATGGGCATAGGGCAGCCTCCATGGGGAGAAACTGATGCTGTAGAAGACAAGTTCTCTTTTGAGCCCTGGGGGGATGGAGTTCTTGACCTGGCCCTTCTTTAATGTGTTGTTTGGGTTGTTATGGAGACAGATGTAGCTGTGTCCCTTCTCCCAATAGTTGAAGGTCCCTGATGGGGATTTTGTGCAGATGAAAGGGTGACAGGTAAAGATGCCAGCTGTCCTGGGAACTTCCCAATTCTACCTCTTGATTAGGCCATAAGGGTCCTTTTTCCTCTAATTATAAATTTGTTACACATAAAGTGGATGACCCTTTCCTTTTCTGCCTTTCTCTATGACAAAATAGGAAATATAAGAAAAATATTTATCCATTACTTGATGCCCAGAGTTTTAAATTCCCTTGACTGTTTTTCAGCCTCGTTTTATGTGAATATGTATGAAAGATGATTTTCAAGTTGTACTTTAATGTTAAATTAATAGAAAAAAAAACAGTGCAAAAAGACATATGAACTGTGGTCCATCTGTCATCCTGGTTACTCAGGGGGCTGAGACAGGAGGATTATTTAAGCCTCAAGATGTTTGGTTGGCTCACTGATTTGGTTTAATGTTTTTGTTTGGAAGTGTTGGGGATTGAACTGAGAGCCTCATGCATGCTAAGCAAACACTATACCCAGTATTTGTTTGGTTTTTTGAACCAAGGTCTCACTGTGTAGCCCAAACTGACCTTAAACTCAAGATTCTCCTACTTCTGCATCTCAAATGCTGGAATTACAGTCATGGGCCACCTATCTTTGCAGCCTTTTAAATTAGGAAACTGATGTGATATTCGATAAATTAATTATTTACCCCCCATCTTTAGTATTTTTGGGGACAGGGTGTCATGTAGGTGAGGCTAGCCTCAAGCTCTACTCAGCTGAGGATGGCCTTGAACTCCTGAGCCTCCTGCATCCACCTCTTAAATTTTGAGATCATAGACCTATATCAACCAGCTTCACTAATTCTTTAGTTTTAGTTTTCAGATTTTTTTGTTTAATTTCTTTTTTTTTCTGTTTTCTTTTTTTATGGGGTGTATGTTTGTGTATGGGGGGGTGTGGTGTGCATGTGTGTGTGTGTGTGTGTGTGTGTGTGTGTGTGTGTGTGTGTGTGTGTGCGTGTATTAGTGAGGCTTATTAGCCAATTTGGGCTACACAGTGAGACTCTGGTTACAAAACCCAGTCAAACAAACCCTGAGTGTTGTGCTTGCTTGGCATACATGAGGCTCTTGCTTCCATTCCTAGCACCTCAGAACAAAAACAAAACAAAAACGCCAAACCAAAACCAGTTATCCACCCAAACAAAAACCCAACCAAAACCAAAACCCAAACTGAAAACACTTTGCCTGAACTAATAACATTTTGGCTTACCAACTTACAAATACATGTTTTAAAATTCATGTGGATGAATGTGTGTGTACCCAAGGGTAAATATGTGCCCGTGGAGGACAGAAGAGGCATCGGGTTCCTTGGAACCATAGTCACAGACGGTTGTGAGCTGCCAGTGGATGCTGAGAACTGAAGTTGGGTCCTCCACCAGGGCAACAAGGGCTCTTAACTGCTGAGCCCATCTCTCCTGTCAGCAGACTAGATTTCAAATTTGTGTTGTGCTCAAACAATATAACTATACAACTTAAAGATGATAACCCAAGGAAGAAAATAAAGCTGAAGCAAGGTGGTATGGAGCAGCTGGGGTGACTGAGGCCACCCTGGGCTTGGCCTCTGAGTGTCAACTTGGTGGATCCTGTGCCACTTCCAGTCTATTTTCTTGTCTGTACATTTTATGTGTTAAAGCCTAAAGGGTTAGGGATTCAAGGCTGCAATAGGTAGGCAAAAGCATACAGTTTTTCACCCCTTCCCTCTCCTTTTTGACAGTTTCTTGGATGGCCCTGCCCGTTATTGCCTCATCTGATTCTTACAGCAAGGCTCCAGATAGGCATCTGTGTTCTGTTGTCTAATGCTGAGCTGGAGGAAGCACCTTCTCCCTGATGGCACTGTCAAGTCTCCCTGACAACTCACGAGACTGATTCATCCCATTTTACAGGTGGGGAAACTGAGGCCCAAAGAGGTTGAGCAACTTACCCTAGAGTTCATCACTGGTAGGTGGGGTGAGAGAAATGCCTTCAGGTGAACGGACCCCTGGTCTTACTTAATTTGATTAGGATTGCAGGGAAGTTATATTCTAGAAGTAGCCTGGTGAATCCGGGTCAAGTCCACTTCAGGCTGCTCTGTGGTTGGTTGGTGTGCTGGGCTAGGACAGGTGTAGAATGGGGCTACGGTGATAAATCAGGGACTACCCTGGCCATAAGGGAATACTTGCTTACAGTATCACACAGGTAAGTCACTCTTTGTCCTCTTGCTTCAGGTGCCTCCAGTGTGTGGGGGTGGGAAGTGCCCACAGGACTGAACTCTTTCTCAAGAGCCCAGTCTTGGTTGATCACCTCTCTCCCACTCCTCCTCTAGGCAAAGTGGTGGAGGCTGGGCGCTGGAACTTACAAAGGCCTACATCGTGGCGACTGTTTGCCTTGTCTGCTCGGACAGCCACGAGAAGACTTGTAAACTTAGCTGGCTTAGGTGGTGGGAATAAAAACAAGCTGATCTGCCTGGGCTGGATTTCAGCCTCCTCCCACCCGCCTTCTGGTGTTACTCTGAGGACGAGAAGGGGTGAGGAAGTTGAGACATAGTCATGGTAAGCCTTTAGAGTGTTAGCTTTTAGAGAGAGACCCTAAGAGAGTAAGTAGTTTTATCTCTAAGCTAGGACTAAGGAGAGCTGTTTAAGTTGGGTTTGTTTTGTCCATCAAAAGGCTTGATGAATAGCTATCAGTTTTATACTTCCCTTTCCCACCTCTACCATTCCCACCATCCCATCAACACCTGTCTAACCCTGCTACCATTATCATCACCATCACTATCCCTCCCATCCACCACCACCAGCACCACCATTACCACCATCACTATCATCTCCACCATCACCATCACCACCATCTCTTGTACCATCAGTATACCCAGTACTACTATCTCTAGCTCTTTCAAATGCATTTTCCTTATGGGTTAAGTAAAGATGCAAGCCAAGTCTTGGGACATCAAGACTTCACCCATACTAGGATAGCTGAAGGACAGATACACCATGGGTGTGACAGCAGAGGGATCATCAGGGCATAATGACAGAGAAGGCAACTAATAGAATACTAACATCAGAAGCCTTTGAAGAAAGACCAGCTAATATCGAAGCATAAAGGATGATCCCGTCTGCCTTCCCACCCCCAGCTCCCATGGGAATCCGTGGAGGCAGACAGTGCTTGGCGTGTCTGGTGAAGGCTGGGTGACCTCTGCTTTTTCACCTAGATTGCCTTATCTTATCACTAAGGTCACCAATTCTTCTCCCTTCTGTCACCTGCGCCTTCTCATCTTTCCCTTTATTTTGCTCAGGGGCAGAGTTGTTTTGCTTGTGATGGGTTCTTCTCTTAGTCTATTTGTAGCCCAAGCTTCAAGTCTCCTTGGCAAGCTGGAGCTGGCTTATATTGACTCTTCAGAGCCAGGGTTAAATCTTCCGTGAATCAATTGCTAAACATGGTTAGCACTAACAACTAGATGATGTAAGTGCAAGGTAAGTAAAATATACTAAAACTGAGGTAGCAGATATCTTAACCAATTACTTCTAACTTATTTACTAATATTTGTGCTCCTCAAGTGACTTATGGCTATTTTATCTGTATAGCAGAGATGCTGTATAAGGGCATGCTTTACTGCATATCTTTTCCCAGCTTTACATCAAATTATCCACAGTGGGGGTATTTACATAGAGGGAAAAAAAAAGTACAAGTTGGGGTTTGAGTTATTATTTTATATTCTAAACCTAATTATTGGATGGAAAGGTGTTAATAATGAAAATTATTCTTTTTGTTCTGTCTTATTGTTTTTAAGACAGGGTCTCAGGTAACCCAGGCTGGCCTGGAACTCACTATGTAGCTGAGGATAACCTTGAACTCCTGATCCTCCTGCCTCCACCTCTCAAGTCCTAGAGGCACAGTCATGAGCCATCACACCTAGCCTATTGAAAACTGATCTTAGAAGTGTGCCTTGTCTGTTGACGTTGAATTGTGAACAATAAAAACATCAGAACAATTTCTTTTAGTATTGAAAATAATTCTGATTATGTATAGAAGTCAATCAGGGCCTTTCTCATTTTTTTATGTGTGCTTGTGTGTTTACCTGCATATGTTTGTGTACCATGTATATGCATGGTGTATGCAGAGGATGGGTAGGGCACCAGATCCCCTGGGACTGGAGGTGCATCTGCTTGTGATCTGCCATGTGGATGCTGGGAGTCGAACCTGTGTCTTCTGGCAGAGCAACCATTGCTCTCAAGTTCTGAGCTGTCTCAGCAACTTCCTCACCCAGGCTCCTGACATATGATACATTTCCACTGGCATTCAGATCAGAACTACATTTGGTAACCACAATCATAACTTTAGGGAGGTATAACACATAAGTTGGGTGGAAAAACAGCAATAGCATCCACCCATCCCTTCTATTAATATAATTTACAACAAATGTATGATCAAAGTATAGATTCCATTTCTCTCCTGGGTAACTTGTTAAACATTTTCTGACATACAGTTGACTTTATTAAAATTCAAAGATTCAAGTATCTTGGTTTGGGGTTCCCCAAAACTGACCTTCAGTACCCAGCCTTGAACCCAGCCTTTCTGACTGTGGAAACCCTATTTCTTCCATAGTCCTAAGCAACCTTCCTCAGTCTTGGGGAGCAGATGGACTGAAAGACATTGGATCTGCTCTCAAACCCCTGACTGCTAGAAACAAATCTTTACTTTTTACTCTTTAGGTAGAACTACTGGGTGGCTTCTTTCACCTGTACTGACTCTGTCCCTTTCCCCCAGCCCTGGTGGCTCAGGACTCCTGACACAGCCATTTTGACTCTGGTGCTGACTCTCTAGCAATTCATCCTGTGGTGCCGGAGTTCCCACAGCCCCACCCCTGGCTGGGAATGTCCTCCGTGTTCCATCCTGCTAGAGCTCTTCCTGCTCTCCCACCCTGAGTCAACGTTCTCTTTTCAAGAAGCCTTCTGTGTGCCACCTACCCCGCTGGGCGGCTTCCCAACTCTGGCTCCCTTCAGCCTGCAGAACAGAGAAATCTTGTTCATCCTCCACCATCAGTCTGCCTGAATGGCAAAGAATGGGGCTCCTCCATCAGACCAGAGTAATTACAATGAATTAATATGATAAGTACCTACCAGGCAAAGCACTTTTGTAGCTCCCTGAGGCATCAAAGTGAACTGTAAGAGGGCTCAGGTCACAGAGACAGTAGCAAGGCTGAGATAGGGTATGTGTGGGGGGTGTAGAGGGGTGGGAGAGGATGGGGGAGTGGGAGGAGGAGCCAGGTAACCTGAACTTTTAGGGCGAGCCCTCTTGGGAGAGGAGAGGTCTGAACCAACACTATTCCTTGTCCAGATAATGGCAAGCCTTCTCTACGTTTTTCTTTCTGTCTGTCCCTCCGGGTATGTTCCATGAGGACGCCATGGTGGCTTTTGCCAACAGCCCAATAGCACCACTTCCTGGAACCCCGAGAGAGTCTCAGTGTTGTCAGGACCTCACCAACTTCATCGCCAATGGCTGCTCTCAGCTTCATCAGGCAGGGCAGCCCTGAGCTGAGAGATACAGCCAGGCTGAGCTTAGCTTCCATGTGTTTCATGTCTCTTTTGTTCTGCTCAGGCGCGCTTCCCTGAGCCCATGGGATGCCATTCTTCATGTCCTCTGCTGGTTTAATATTCCTGCTGATCCTTAAGCACCAGCAGAGACACTTGCTCCCCTTGCCCTGGGTTCCCAGTGCTTCCTTCCCTGGTCTGCTCACCCACAGTCTGCTTATCTTCTGCCTGTCTTTCCATCCGTGCATCTATGTGTCCATCCATTCACCCTAGTTTCATTCATTAATTCATTCTGGTGCTCCCCACCTCTCCCACACTCCTGATGAAACCCAGAGCCTCACACATGCTGGGAAAGCATTGTAATACTGAGCTAGCCTCCTGGGTCCCCCATCTCATTCCTCCACTTTGTTTCATTCCACTTACTTATTCATCATCCATCCATCCATCCATCTTACTTATCTACTTTTCTGCATTCCTTTTTTTCTCATCTTTCTTGACACCTTACCCCTCTATTCCTCTGTCCTTCTGTTCTTTATGAGCACCAGCTCAGTGTTGCAGTATCTCTAGAAATCATATTTTAAAGCTGTGTAGAGCAGAGGTTTGGCCCTAAGGAGTGTGAGGGATTTGGAAAGGGAGCGAGGGCAGGCGTAGAAATCAAGGCAGAGACTGGGAGGTGGATGGGGTTGAAGACGCTTGTGACAAGCCTTCCTTATGGGAGGCTTGGCTCACAGTGGAGCATCATGGGTAATGGACTGGAGAGTGAAAGCTGCACGTTCCCCACGCTGGAAGCCAAGGTGGTTAGTGGCCAGATCCACTGTTGGTACTGTTGGCTCTTAGTTATCTGACCACCTGTGCTCTTGGTCAGCCTGGATATGGTCCTGGGGAGCAAGTGGAGCACACTTTATGTATTCTTACCCTACCTCTCCCAGACCCTGGTGGCATTGCTAAATGTTTTTCACTTTTGAAGTGGGATTGTCACGTGTCTTTGGACACATCTTTACCTCTCTGAGCCTTACATTCCCATTTATCAAGTGAAGAAGTTGGTCTAGGCCAGTTCTAGATAGGGGGTTCTCAATCCTTTTGGGGTTGCATATCAGGTATCATGCCTATCAGATATTTATATTACAGTTCAAAATTACAGTTATAAAAGAGCAAAGAAATAATTTTATGGTTGGGGTCATCGCAACATGAAGAACTGTATTATGTGGCCACAGCATTAGGAAGGTTGAGAACCACTGCTCTAGGCTCTAGACACTAGGCTGAAGTTGCATCTCTTAGGGACCTTCTTGTCAAGGGAACCTGTCTTTGACAAATGAGGCTTGAATCCAGGCTAGGCAGGGCTTGGACCTCATGAAGCAGCTCCCTTGCTGCAGAAGTTAAGTCCCTCACCTTCTGATATTCATCTATGGTGTGGGTCACATTCTCTGTCCCATCAGCTCTGCAGCTGGACAGCTTCAGATGCCACGGTGAATGTAGCATGGGACCCACAACCATAGTCTGTAGCAGAGAAGGAACAGCGTTGGAAAAACCTGGCAAAATTATAGGAATGCCTGTGGTTGATTAATGACATTATTTATGTCAGTGTTAATTACTGTTTTTGAAAACTGTACGGTGCTTGTGTGACATGTTCACATTGAGAGAAGCTGGTTGAAGGATATGAAAGCATTCTCTGAACCATTTTTTGCAATTTTAAAATTTATTATTATTATTATTATTACTATTATTATTATTTAAGAGACAGAGTCTGATGTAGCCTAGGCTGGCTTCAAACCTACTATGTAGCTGACAATGGTCTTCAGGGTGATCCCCTTGCCTCCACCACCTAAGAACTACAATTATAGGCGTGCACCACCAAGCCTGACCAAATGTTTTCTTTTGGAAAGCTTCTGAGAATCTAAAATTCTTTTAAAATAAAAAGTAAAAAATTGCCATCCAGGCATGTTGGCATTGATTGTGATCCCAGTACTGGGAGGTAAGAAGAAGAGGCAGAAACTACAAATTTGAGGTCAACCTGGGCTATACAGGGAGACCTTGTCTCAAGACAAAAAACAAAACAAAACAATAAAACAAAAAAGAAAACAAACCCAAAACCAAAGCCACATTAAAACTAAAATGCCACTGTGTTTGTGAGGGAGCTAAAGGAAGCTGGGGTGGGAAGCCTTGCTCCAGTGCCGAGAAGCCTCCATCTCCCTGCTTCCCTGTCCCCTGCACCGAACAGGCACAGTTCAAAAGCTGCTTTTTCTAGAAACCTCCAGACTGGTCCTGCCCAACTCTTATCATAATTACCCCTGCCAAGTTTTCCCTGCCGCCTCCACAGCTGGCTACTAGCACCCAGTCTGCCACACAGTGGAGAGAGTTTGTGTAATCTCTTCCCAAAGTCAAGGCTACTTGCAGGTAGAGTCTCTGCAGGTACAGATAAGGCAAGGACCAAGATGAAGTCACACTGGATTGGGGGGTCACTAGATCCAATAAGTTCAACTGTAAGAGGCTGTAAGAGATGAACAGTTGGGCTGGAGAGTTGGCTCAGAGGTTAAGAGCACTGGCTGTTCTTCCCAAGGTCCTGAGTTCAATTCCCAGCAACCACATGGTGGCTCACAGCCATCTACATTGAGATCTGCCCGGGCATATATGTAGAGCAAATACTGTAAACATAATAAATAAATAAATGATGAAAAAAAAAAAAGAGATGAACAGTCAGGTTGTGGGGAGATAAAGGGAGAGTTTGGAGTTTTGTTGTCCCAAACCCAGGGACTCCAGGAGACACCAGGAGCTGGTGGAGGCCAGGAAGGATCCTGTGGCCCCTCCATCTTCTCTGGCTTCCAGAACTGAGGGCATAGGCTTGTGTTGTTGAAGCTGCTGTACCTTGATGACTCGGGACAGGCAACCCAGGGAAGCAGGAGGGCTGTGCTCACTTTTCTCAGGCTCACTCCTACCTTAGGCAACTTTGAAGGTCTTCTCTCTTTCTTTCAGGCCAAAGACTCCCAAAGGCAGGGGCAGTCTCTTCCAGTCTCTCTTCCCCTAGACTGTGGGCTTCTAGGGCAAGGCTGTGGGCTTCTAGGGCAAGCCTCAGCCCTGGCTCCTCCTCCCTGAGGATGTAACCCTTGAGCTCCACCCAGGCCTTACAATGAGGCTGTGTGGGGGCTGCCTGGCCCAGTCCTTTCACCTGTTTGGGTTGGCATGGGTCTCCCCGCCGCAGGGAGGTGTAGGAGACTCTCTAACCACAGAATGATGGCTGCCCAGGCCCCTCCTTCCCTCCCTCAAGTTGGAGGGAGGGGCAAATATGTTGCTCACACAGAACATGCTTGCAGGAGGTAGGGGTACACCAGGTCACTCCACATCTTGAAAATGTCATCATCGATACTATGGGGATAGGAGTGTGCCGTTTTTTTTGTTTTGTTTTTGTTCCTATCTCCCAACTGTCTGGACCTTTGGCAACTCCTTAGCCATGGAGTCTATAAATATTGGCCTTGATGTATTCTGCCGGGGGTCCAGAGTCTGGGGTGGGGGTGGGGAAGGCCTGGCAAAGGTCTCCTCTTAGACTGTGTGTGCTTATCTGATATTCATTTCCTACCATCTTTATCATGTCTCCCTTGGATGAGATGGAGGAGGGAAGGAGGAGGAAATGCAGGGTAAGAAGGAGAATTAGAGGAGGATGAAGAGCAGAGAGAGGAGGGACTGGAGGAGTAGAGGGGTAGGAGAAGAGGAGGAGAGGGAGAGGTAGGGTGGTGGAGGAGCAGCACTGGGAAGGAGGCTCCTTGGAGTCCCACTGATTGACTGGAAGCAGACCTTTCCTTGGTTGAGGGCCTTAGGTCACTAAGGAAGCTGGAGTTGGGCTCTGCACGCTGTCCCCTGTCTGCTTATCTCCCTGGATGCTGTCTTTTGCTCCAGGAAGATTACCACAGCCTTTTACCAGACCCATAGCAACATAGTTTCCAACAGAAGTCTGTCCCTCATCCCAAATCCCCTCTGCCTCCTGCTGGGGAAATTGCAGGGCTGGGCCAGGGTTGGGGAAAGTGTTTTCTGGAAGGAGATTACAAGTGTCTGTCAGGGGTGGGTGGAGCCGGGTGGGGCTCCCGTTACTCATATCCTTTCTAGTCCTTAGAGAGGCAGATTTGGGGGAGCCCTCAGCCTCAAGAGTCCTCTTAGCATTGTCTCCTGAGCTCTTAAGCCCTGTTGTGGGGAGGGTGTTGACTTCTGCTTTGGTGGCAGGCAGGGTCAGGAGGTGTTGGCTGTCTAAGGTGCTACTTCCCTTCTAGGAGCAGTTGATACCAAGAGTTGTGCAGGAGCTTCAGAGGGGGCTGTTGGGGCCTGTCTGGAGGACATGCCAGGCAGTCCCAGACACGACCACATTCCTCCCAACATGCCTGCTGGGGTCCATGGAGCTGAGGAGTTGGAAGGAGGGTGTGTGGGGCAGGAAGTGGGTGTTCTGGGGGAATTTAGCTGAAGCTTGACATACAAGCCTCTGAGGTAGAATTAAGTGGGCTCTTGGAGCTGTCCCCTGGCCCACAGGGAGTCAGGAGTCAGGGATCCTGATGTCCACTTTGTCTATGCCCTTAGCTTGACCCATCTCACTCCTAGGTGCCTGCATTCCTCCCTGATACATGTCTTGGTTGAACTCCCTGGGGGATCAAGTGAGAGTGTCTGAGTCAGCCCTCTCTGCCTCCCATCACAGCTGTCCTGGCATCTGAGGGACATCTGGGGCTGGAAATGAAAAATAAAGCCCTCTAGACTTGTTCCAGGTATGTGGCCTCACCTGCTTAGAGGCAAAAACAAGCTCCAACCATCCAGTCAGACTCCACGCCACACAAAGTTGACAAAACCCCTCAACATCATTGTCCCATTGAACCCTCAGAGCTGTCTGAATTAGAAACAATGGGTGGGTGCTCTTTGCTCCCACTTTTCAGAAGCGCAAACTGGAGCTCTGAGAAGTGCCGTGTCCTGGGTTGTACCTGACTCTGCTCTTTCTCAGTGTCTCTGGCTGTGCCTGTGAGACCTTCAGTGACTTAATAGCTAATGTCACAGGTCTCTGTGTAGGTGTGTGGTGAATATTAGGGTCTGTCCTCAAGAATGAGAGGAATTGCCTGTGGTCTGAGCCATGTGGCTCGCTAAGGATGTGACAGACAGCCGGTCCTTAGCAGGTAGTGTCAATAGGTGGCCATGCTGGTGCACCTCCAGCTAGATGTTAGTCTCCTGCTGGGGACATGTAATAAAGGACACCCCCTCCCATTTAATGAGAACTAACAGGTCAGCAGGTTTATGGTATAGTAAGGCCCTACTCTGTCATCCTAGTTGAGCTCACAGTGTGGGTTCCTAAGGGTTGTGGCTCCCAGGGCCTCATGGGAAAGTGTAGCCTGCAGGCCCACCCCTCCCCTGATGAATCATGCCTGGCGGGACGAGAAAGCCCAAAACACTTCAAACAATGAGTTTCCAGTAAAATATGACAGACATGATGAGACGGAGGAGAGGAGGGATCTGATCAGGACTTGGCGCTGGCATGTGAGTGATGAAAGCCAAGGGGAATGGAAAACACCAGGCCCGCCCCCTACTCATGACTATAAAGCGCTATCATCTCTTTCTAACTTACCTGAGCAGCTCTGCGTTCTCTCTGCTGACTCACTTGCTCACTCGCTCATCTCTCTAAACCATGGCCACCTGCAGCCGCCAGTTCACCTCCTCCAGCTCCATGAAGGGCTCCTGTGGCCTTGGTGGTGGCTCTAGCCGCATCTCCTCCGTCCTGACTGCAGGATCCTACCGGGCTCCCAGCACCTATGGGGGTCTGTCAGTCACCTCCTCTCGCTTCTCCTCTGGGGGAGCCTGTGGGGTTGGGGGCGGCTATGGTGGGAGTTTCAGCAGCAGCAGTTTTGGTGGTGGATTTGGTGGTGGCCTTGGTGGTGGCTTTGGTGGTGGTTTTGGTGCTGGTATCGGTGGTGGCCTTGGTGGTGGCCTTGGTGGTGGCATTGGTGATGGGCTCCTGGTGGGCAGTGAGAAAGTGACCATGCAGAACCTCAATGACCGCTTGGCCACCTACCTGGACAAGGTGCGTGCCCTGGAAGAGGCCAATACTGACCTGGAGGTGAAGATCCGTGACTGGTACCAGAGGCAGCGGCCCACTGAGATCAAAGACTACAGCCCCTACTTCAAGACCATTGAGGACTTGAGGAGCAAGGTGGGCCAACTGGGAAGCAGGACCTGTCATTCAAGTTTCCTCCAATGTTTCAGATTATCTTTTGACTCTTAGATAGAGCAGTCCAGATTCAGTCTGTCCCAGATTCCTCTCTGAGGTCCTGAACATCTCCAGTAGGGCTGGTCAGTGAGAAGATGGTGTCCCTTCCTGGCTTTCCCTATGCTTTTCTGAGCTCCAGTCCTTAGTCCACTTGAGATCAATGATTTGTGCCTTTCACATTTTGCAGAGGAAGAAATTGAAGCTTTGAGAGGCACTGTGACTTGCTAAAGATCATACAGCAGAGGGAAGGCAGAGCTGAGCTTACAGTGCCCGGGCCCCTCTTTTACTATAGGAGGCAGTTACCTCTCCAGGAGAAGGGAGGAGTGAGGTTGTAACGGGTCTCACCAAGCCAGACGCCCAAACCGCTCATTAGCTCGTTAGTCTGGACTGAGGCTGCCGCCGCCCATGAGCTTTGGCACCAGATAGCCTCTCTGTATAGCCAGGCAGATGTAGAAAACCCATACCCACACTAATCATGGCCCATATATCCACCCCAAACCAGAGGGAGCCTGGTGGGGTTGTGCCTCCAGAACTCTTCTTCCCACTCCTATTAAACCTGCTTGGTTCTTGTGCCTTGCATAAATTATGGAAATTAGATAAGTCCCTGGCAGGAATTTCAGCCAGTCTCAGGAATCTATCTGTCTTGTTTTCTTCTCCAGTTTCCTCTTTTCTAATCCCCTGGGCAAGTTGGGTTTTGTCTCTTGGGAAAGTCCCACCTGAGGTCCATCACCCATGAGCTTAGAAAGGAATGTGTGTGTCTGCAGAGGGCTGATAGGGCTGTTCTGTACCAAGAGGAGGATCCAGAAGATGCACGGTATGTAGGGAAGCCTTAGGGGGACTTTGAAACCCCCAGACCAATCTTAGGTTTTACAGGTAAGTGATAGCAATAAGATCTGAATTGCAAGCCGGGCGGTGGTGGCGCACGCCTTTAATCCCAGCACTTGGGAGGCAGAGGCAGGCGGATCTTTGTGAGTTCGAGGCCAGCCTGGTCTACAAAGCGAGTCCAGGACAGCCAGAGATATTCAGAGAAACCCTGTCTCGAAAAACCAAAAAAAAAAAAAAAAAAAAAAAAGATCTGAATTGCAGGGCTTTTGAGCCTGGGACCAGACCTATTTGCAGCTTTTCTGTTGACCAGGAGTTAAAGTCCTGGGTTGAAAATGATTATGTGGGGTTGTCTCTCAGCCTCCTGTGGTAAACAAAGGCTCAGGGGATGAGAAGAACAGGACTCAAGCAAAAACAAGAAAGAAAGGCCAGGGAAGGCTGCAGTGACATCTGCCTACAGATATCTGTTCAACCAACAACCCATGGTGTTTCCATTCTACAGATCCTAACAGCCACTGTGGACAATGCCAATGTCCTCCTGCAGATTGACAATGCCCGGCTAGCTGCTGATGACTTCCGCACCAAGTGAGTTTGCGGTGTGGTGGCTCAGAGCCTCCAGTGTGCGTAGGGTGGGGCATTTTGGATCACTGCTTTCTAACCAGAGTTGGTTTGTGCTGGGAGAACCCCCTGGGGTGCTTGTAAAAATACAAGACTGTTGGGTTCCACCCTTGGAGATGAGCTCAGTTATTTGTAACAGTTTACCTAGGAGTTTCCACAGCTCAGAGTGAAAGCCATTACTTTTTTTTTTTTTTTTTTTTTTTGGTTTTTCGAGACAGGGTTTCTCTGTGTATCCCTGGCTGTCCTGGACTCACTTTGTAGACCAGGCTGGCCTTGAACTCACAAAGATCCACCTGCCTCTGCCTCCCAAGTGCTGGGATTAAAGGCCTGCGCCACCACCGCCCAGCTGAAAGCCATTACTTTAGGGAGAGGTGCTCCACACTTCTGTCACCTGCCCCTAAAGTGCAGTAGGCTGTCATATTTGCAGGCTTTGAGCCTTTTTGCCTGTCTGAAGCTGGAAGTACCTCTTTCGGGTGAATGCTCAAGGATGAATTTCTTTATTCCCTGGACCCTAGGAATGTTCCGACCTAAGCAAACAATGGGCACAGTGCCAAATCTGACTCTCTACAATCCTCATGGGTGCCTACTCTGGGAATAATGTACAAAGGAAGAGAACAGAGCTTTCAGTGTAGCTGGATTGCATAGCTCATTCCTTTTCTCTTGAATCATTCCAGGTACGAGACGGAGCTGAATCTGCGCATGAACGTGGAGGCCGACATCAATGGCCTGCGCCGGGTGCTGGATGAGCTGACTCTGGCCAGAGCCGACCTGGAGATGCAGATCGAGAGCCTCAAGGAGGAGCTGGCCTACCTGAAGAAGAACCATGAGGAGGTGAGAGCTAAATGGAAAAGTCAGCTTAAAAGGGTGGGTGGAGAGAAGCAATAGAATGGCAGATGGCGGGAAGGCAGTGTTCAGGCCAGGATCACATCTTGCAAGAAAGCCCTGTCAGCTATGAGGCTCCTGACTATGTGACTTCTGCCTCTGCAGGAGATGGCCTCCATGAGAGGCCAGGTGGGCGGAGATGTCAATGTGGAGATGGACGCAGCCCCCGGGGTGGACCTGAGCCGCATCCTGAATGAGATGCGTGACCAGTATGAGAAGATGGCGGAGAAGAACCGCAAGGATGCCGAGGAATGGTTCTTCAGCAAGGTAGGTGTCATTTGGAGAGGAAGGGATGCAGACTACCTGCCTTCCAGGGCTTTCTGGTGTGAATGGCGTTCTCTTTTCCACAGACAGAGGAGCTGAACCGTGAGGTGGCCACCAACAGCGAGCTGGTGCAGAGCGGCAAGAGCGAGATCTCTGAGCTCCGGCGCACCATGCAGAACCTGGAGATCGAGTTGCAGTCCCACCTCAGCATGGTAGGGATGATGCTGCACACAGGGGTCGGCCTTGGACTCACTGTAGGGGCATGACCATTCTCAGCAATCTACTGCCCCATTTCTCTCCTTCACAGAAAGCATCCCTGGAGAATAACCTGGAGGAGACCAAAGGCCGCTACTGCATGCAGCTGGCCCAGATCCAGGAGATGATCAGCAGCGTGGAGGAGCA
The DNA here is from genome assembly GCA_907164525.1 of Lophiomys imhausi. NCBI lineage: Eukaryota > Metazoa > Chordata > Mammalia > Rodentia > Muridae > Lophiomys > Lophiomys imhausi. The sequence goes on from CAJQZJ010000210.1 coordinate 978,728, forward strand.
GCTGGCTCAGCTGCGCTGCGAGATGGAGCAGCAGAATCAGGAGTACAAGATCCTGCTGGACGTGAAGACACGGCTGGAGCAGGAGATCGCCACCTACCGCCGGCTGCTGGAGGGAGAGGATGCCCAGTGAGTGCTTGGCCCGCCCTCTCTTCCGTGCCCCTTCTCTTCACAAGTGCCCCCCATTTGTCTAACGATCCTGCCCTCTTCTGTCATTGCAGCCTCTCCTCCACCCAATTCTCCTCATCCTCCCAATTCTCCTCTGGCTCTCAGTCATCCAGAGACGGTAAGACTGTCCTCCCCATCGAGCCTGGACTTGGGAATACTTTCAGATCTTCTAGCAGATCTAGGGCCTAGATTAGAATCTCTTTGGCGTTAAGCTAAGTGTTTTTACTCAGTATTCCCTATGAGACACTTCAGATAGAAAGAACCACTTCCTACCTCTCTTCAGGGCTAGGATTGGTCACCTTAACCTTGTTCCTCCAATGGGTGTCCGTGTAGACTCCATGGTGATGGAATTCAGCACCACGGACAGCGCTCTATGTCCCGTCCCTCGAATCCATTTGGGTTTCTTTAGTTGGACCTTCTAATGGTTTTGGGTCTAGTTGGACAGCACCAGTTGAGCGCTCCAGTCTGAGAACACAGACTGTACATGACCACGGGGTGCCCTGGCAGCAGCGAGTAAGTCGGTAATCAGAACAGAGGGCATCAGGAGACAGTCTACTCCTCAGCTTCTTGGCCACTCCATCCATTTACCTCACTAACGCCTTCTCTCTCACCTTCTCCAGTGACCTCCACCAACCGCCAGATCCGCACCAAGGTCATGGATGTGCACGACGGCAAGGTGGTCTCCACCCACGAGCAGGTCCTGCGCACCAAGAACTAAGGCTGCTAGGCACTGCTCAGGCTTAGGAGGCTCCTGTGTGGACACAGATACTTCCGGAAGAGCCCCTGCTCTGTCTCCACATGCTTTACTTGACCCTTGTCCCTCCTGGCAATCAATAAAGCTTCTTTTTCTGAGTTGCACAATCACCGTCTCCCTGGTCATTGTCAGGAGTGGGTGTGGGAGGATGTGGGAAGTGTTGGTTTGGAGCTCGAAGAGCACCTGGTTTTGGCCTCTGGGACTGGGAGAAAGGGCCCCGGGGGCGGGCTTGGCTCAGGTCCCAGGTTGGCTTTCACCACTTCAGAAGATATAGACAACTGTGCATACCAGGCCATGGGATCTCTTATGGCAGAGGTGTATTTCCTCATTCATTCTTTTCTTCACACATTCACTAGATACAGGTGGCAGGCAGTGTGCAAGGCGAAAGAGTCTTTAAAATAAAAATATATCATTATTGTCATCCTCATTATTTTTATGCTATTATTATTGTTTGTGCATGATATGTGTGTGAGTGCAGATGTGCGTGTGTCACAATGTGTATGTGGAGGTCAAAAGACAGTTTTGGAGTGTTGGGTTCTCTTTTTCCACCGTGGGTTCCGGGGATTGAACTCAGGTTGTCAGGTCTAACTAGCGCTTCTACGTACTGAGCCATCTCACTGGCCTTAGGTTAAGGTTTGTTTTGTTTTTCGAGACAGGGTTTCTTTGTGTAACAGCCCTGGCTGTCCTGGACTTGCTTTGTAGACCAGGCTGGCCTTGAACTCACAGAGATCCACCTGACTCTGCCTCCCGAGTGCTGGGATCAAAGGCGTGAGCCACCATGCCTGGCCAGGCTAAGGATTCTCAATGATTTTGTGATCCTTTAAGATGACCCTGTATCCAAACTTAAACATTTTCTCCATCTATCCTGTCTCCGGATAAGTAGACATTTTTGTGTGCCATGTTATTGGGGTTCACTAGTCCCCTAAAGCTCTGTGAGCCCAAAGTAAGAGCTCATGCTCTGTTGGTGCTCATAGGTCCCTGATCTGGGGCTGTCTAGAATTGAGTCTATTTTTATTAATTTAGAGCAGTGGTTCTCAATCTTCCTAAAGCTGTGACCCTCTAATACAGTTCCACAAGCTGTAGTGACCCCCAGCTATAAAGTTATTTTCATTGTTACTTCATAACTGTAATTTTACCACTGCTATGAATAGTAATGAAAATACCTGTTTTTTTTTCTGATGGTCTTAGGGGACCCCTGTGAAAGGGTTATTTGACCCCCAAAGGGGTTGTGATCTCCACATTGAGAACTACTGATTTATAGGATGTTGATGACCCTCTCCAAGCCTCAGTTTCCAAATCTGAAAAGTGGGAATGGTGACAGATCCATCTCCTGGTCTTGGGGACACAGACCGGAAGCAGAATCTGTAAGAACAGTGCCCAGCACAGTGCCTGGAGTATGCAGGCTCAACAAGGTACAGCTGTGTTAGCAATGCTGGGAACCAGGCATTTCTAGAGGCTTCCTGAACAGGCTAACTGCTTTCTAACCTTGGTGTTGTTCTGTATTAGTGACCTTGGAGAGCCTGGCTCTCAGTTTCTTCACTTGCAGAATAAAAATGATATGCCCTGTGTCTTGTGGTTAATATACAAATCTAATGAGTAAGTACACCTTAAGAGCCAGACTGACTTCGGAGCCTGGTGGGGCACACGTGTAGTGTAAGCCAGCACTAGCGAGGTGGATCTGGGGATTAAGGTGTGAGTTAAGGTCAGACTGGGGTCAGTAGTGAGAGCTTTAGGAGCCTCCTCTTGGTGGAGGAGTGACTTTGGCTTTGTGTTGTGGTTGACTAAGGAGTAGGAAGGGGAGGAGCATTATCTAGGTGCATGGTAGAAACGCCTGGGGTTGGGGAGGGCTCACTGCCCACGGCTAGGAAAGAGTTGACTAGCTCTGTATCAGTCCCAATAACGTGATCATTTGGCTGGGTGACGGAAACTCCTAGGTAGAGTTGAATGTATGTGGGGTGGGAATGAAGAAAGACAATTTGGACATGGTGGGGGAGGGGTTAAAACCTTGGACCTTAGAATCCTGCGCTTGAGTCCCGGGTTCCCACCTTCACCAGACTTGGAGAATTGCGTCAGGATACCGAACCCACATTTCTTTTTCACAAGGTGAAGAGTAAACACCTTCACAACATTGATGGATTAAATGACATCAAGGAGCCAATGAGCTTAGCACTTGGCTTGTGTATAGTGCTGTCTGTGGTAACTCAAGATGAGGCACTATTAGTAAAAGGAGCGAAGTGTTGCTGATGTCATGACTGGCCTGTGACTTTGAAACTCTGGGATAACCTTTGACCTGAATCATGGCATCCTGCAAGGCTGAGCTGGGGTGGGTCTTATCTGGGTCCTTAGGGAGGAGAAAGGGTGGCAGAGCTGTCTTTGGGATGGGGAAAAGGTGGATTTCAGGCCCTTGAGTGGTGGGAACTGTGTAGAAAGGGGCTTCATGAGGCTTGTTTGGAGGTTGAACTCCAGGTATCAGGGTACTCATCAGAGCAATGAGCTTCCTGTCAAGTGTGACATAGAATATTAAGGATGATTCACATTTGAGGGATTGGACAGAGAGCAAAACAAAGCTACACTCACTAGCGGAGATGGACTCCCAGAAGTGTATGGCTTGCTTGTGTATCTCCAGTTACCACCCTACTTGTGACATTTGAGTTCCCCCCCCCCAAAGGAACCTGCTGGGCGTATGAGTTCCTTAGGCTCTAGTGTGGTGGGGGAACAGCCTCTGTCCTTGCTTGGAGGGCTGCCACTGCTTTTTGGAAGGAATACAGGGAGAAGGCAGACTTGCTTGAGGCCATTTGTCTATAAGCAAGCTCAGAATCAGGGAGTGTGGGAAAGTTAAGCAGTGTGCTTGGATTCCAGGGGCCCCAGGAATAAAAGGCAGACATCACAGTAGTTCTGGGGTCTCCTATGAACACCCTTCTCTCCTGATTTCACCGCCACATTTCTCCACCACAAGTGGGAAGGGTAGAGGCAACAGCTGATTTCTACTGATGGCTAGTTCTCTTAGCCACAGGGCTAAAAGGTTTTAGCACTCACTTGACACGTGGACTCTGCCCCCACCGCTGAAACAGATCAGAAAAGTGACTCGATAGCACCGCCTAGTGGCGTTTAGCCATGCTGGATGTCTGCCTTGCAATCGCTTTACGGTTTCCACATCAGACCATTTGGTCCATCCCTCAGGGCATTTCATCTGTTCTTCTTGCTTGATCACTCCTGCTTGCCCCTCACCCAGGCGGTGGCTTTCAAGATCCTGACTGCTCCCGATCCCTGAGACCTGACAGCAGACTTTACTCTAGGCTCCCCGTTTGGCCACCAAGAACATTTACTTCACGTTTGAGTTTTATATTCACTGGGGGAGTCTGTTTTGTCCTACAGCTGCTCAAGGAGATAGGGCTTGTTTAACCATTGTGTGCATGTGTGTATGTGTGTGTATGTGTGTGTGTGTGTGTGTGTGTGTGTGTGTGTTATATGCGCTCACATGTGTGTTCAGGTACACTTGCATGTGCATATAAGCGCAGGTCAGAGGTCAAGGTTGGTTTCTTCTTCAATTGTTCCTCACTTACTTTTTAAACATCTCTCAAGTCTCACTCATTTGACTAGACTGGCTAGGAATTCTCTTGCCTCTGTTTCCCCATCAGTGGTAATACACATGCGCACTGACAAACCTGGCTTTTTGGATGGGATCTGAGCTCAGGTTCTTATGCTTGTGGGGCGGACTTTTTGCTGACTGGGGCTTGTTCACCATTTTTTTTTTTTTTTTTTTTTTGGTTTTTCGAGACAGGGTTTCTCTGTGTATCCTTGGCTGTCCTGGACTCACTTTGTAGACCAGGCTGGCCTCGAACTCACAAAGATCCGCCTTCCTCTGCCTCCCAAGTGCTGGGATTAAAGGCGTGCGCCACCACCGCCCGGCCTTTGTTCACCATTTTAAACCCAACTGCCAGAACAATGTGTAGAAGGCAGTCCGCGCTCAAGGAAAGTTACACCCAAAACTTACACACAGGGAAGCTGGTTCAGGGGTGAGGGGAAACAGTCCTTAAACAGATGGAAGACTCTGGTTTTAGACTTAGGGCGCCTTGGTCTGGTGGGATCTGGCTGGGTGGGGTGGTGGCAGCTGACATAAAAGAGTCACCGTTGAAAGACACATGTAGGCACCTCCAGCTGTGCGCCAACCCTAAGTGCCCATGTGCATTGGTGGCTCATGAAAGGGTGGGCCCACGAGCCAGGAGAGAAGCTGTGAGTCATGTTCGGCCAGCATCCAGCCTCGTGATGACTCAGGACCTTCTGGCCCCACCTGAGCTCAAGAACACTCAGTGGCGGGGAGAAAGTGGGGCCAGAAGGGTTGGGTGACTGAACACAGGCAAGCAGGAGGCTTCTATAGCCAGAGCCAGACTGGCCTTGTCTCCTCTTAAGTCCCCATACCCTTAGTAGGGACCCATTCCCCTGACACCTTGCAGGTAGAACTCTTTCAAGGTTCCCCTCTCTGTCTCTCGGGTCCTCAAAGCCATTCAGTTCAGCTCCATTTATGCTCTGAGGGCTGGGACTGTACTTGAGAGATTAGTGTTGGGTCCAATTGACTAAAGGGATAATAATAATAAACATGAGGGTTGAATCCAGGTTGTCCAGGTGGTCCAAGAGCAAGGAAAAAAAATCATACTTAGTGCCACTTACAATCAGGATAGTGTCTCAAGATGTGCTAGAATTTTCCAGTATTAGCTGCGGTCTGAACATGGGCTATAGAGACAGAATTTGTTTTTGCAAGAACCTGAGGCAGGGTGTCCTGAGGTATAGGAGATCTATTACTCATTCATTGCCAGGAGGAGTGGGAAGTAGGGCTCGGAGGGCAGACCCTGATCCCTGAGAGGGTAGAAGAATGAGCCATGCCACACATCCAGGAAGATGGCTCTCACTCAGTCCAGGATGGCCAGCTTCCTCATCTCTGGCGCTGCCTTTCCTATGCCAGGAAGAGCCAGAAGAAGGGAGAAGAGGGTGAAACACCATAGTACTAATGCACATCTGGCTCACAGGAGTTACCCAGCATGGTTGGCTCCTCTTTGGGTTGGAAGTAGATCCAGATGTATAGAGGGGAAGATGAGCAGAGAGGAGGAAGGATGGGAGGAAGGATAGATGGGGAGGAGGGAAGGCAGTGGGAGGAGGGAGAATAGGAAGGAGAGTGGATGATGGGAGAATGGAGAAGGGGAGAGGACACATGGACAGCTGGGCTTTCATACTGTGATCCCTCGACCTTGCACTGTATCAGGAACACTCTTGGCAACTCTACATGCAAGGACTTCCCATGGGGAAACTGAGGTCAAGGCCACAAGGATAGGGACAGTGAAACTGATGATGGCCCAGCCTGGCCTCACTGGCAAGCTTCTGTTGCCTCCACTGCACTGTCCCAGGATGCTCAATGAGGAGGACCCTACCTTGGGGGTAGAGGAACTGGAACCATGTACAGAGATGATCTAGATGCAGGGGAAAGGCTTATGCCTGCTTTGAACTCAGATGGGAGGGGATGCTTAGGGATCCCTGGATCCAAGCAGAGGGGATGGTCCAGATAGGTGAACCTTCAGGGAAAGCAGTAGATGTCTGCAATCCCACGACTCTGAGGTCTGAAGCAAGAGAATCATGAATTAAAGGTCAGCTACAATAGTTAGACACTACGACAAACCAAAATCAAACCAAGCGAAGCCAAACCAAACCCAAACCTAACATTTGCTTAAAAACAAAACAAAATAAAAAACCCCAAACCAAACAAGGTCACGGAGGCAGGTGATCTCTTTGAAGCTGCCCACCCCAACTTGCCCAAACCTATCCTCTTCCTAGCTCCAACCCTGGGACTGTGATTTCTATCCAACCCAGAGTGGTGATGCCAGTGTGCCTTTGGCAACGGTGGGAGAAAGGACATCAGAGTGGCTTGGGCCTCAGGTCACTTTGAGGCCAGGTCTTGGGTGTTCCCTGTGGAGCCTGGCAGGAACGTGGGTAGAGATTTAGAACCATCAAGAAGAAAGGACAATGATCAGACTCTCTACTGGCCTCGGTCTAAGAGTGTCCTGCGTGTTAGGCTTTCTTTCATTGGGATCTTATTTGGACCAGGCGTGGGGCCTGGGCACTGGGACATGTGTAAAAAGAACAGGTACAATCTTAGAGGGGGGAGGAGTCCTTGTTGCGGTGGGTTGGTGCTGCTGGTGGTAGAGGCCATGAGAGACAAGGTAGGAGCTCAAAACTGGACAAAGGACAAGTGGGAATTCAGGAGGGGAGTGCTCAGGAGGCACACAGGTTTGAGTTTCTCAGAATGGAGAAGATACGAAGGAACGTTTCAGTGGAGGGAACTGCAGGAGTTTGGGGTCATTTAGGGAGCATCACATGATTTGATAGGTGGTTTGGAGAACAGGGAGAAGCAGGGCAAAGACTGGGGACTGACCTTGACTATCGGGAGCATGGATCTTGTCTTAAGAGTGCAGAGAACTCAGAGGAGAGACATAATTAGAAGGGTCACCTCAGGAGGTCGAGGGGACCAGCAAATTGACTCAGTGGGTAAAAGGACTTGCTGCACAAATATGGAGACCGGAGTTCCATCCTTAGGTTCTGTCTTTACATGTGCACTGTGGCAGGTGCACCCCCATCATGAGAACACACATTAATTAACTAATGGTTTAAAAATTGTTTAAAAAGGTCAAGGGGCCTGGGAGGGGCAAGGAGAGCTATTGGAAAATGACATCTCAGGGCCAAGGGCGGGCAGTGGTGTGGGAGACTTAAGACATTGAATGATCAGAAGCCTTTCTGATCTCTCTTCAGCCTTGGTCATGCTACCTTTCCTGGGGTGGCCAAACTGTTTGTCTCACAGTGCGGGAAAGCAGGTCATCACACAGCCAAGGAGCACAGAGTCTTGACTGTGCCCAGGGGATCCAGCAGCAGAGCCCACAGCCTCTTTGCCGCTCTCTGTTGGCACTGGTGATCAGAATAAGTGTGGGATTCTATCAGGAGCAAGGGTAAGTCACATCAAGGTACCCTGCCACCTCCAGGGATGAGCTTAAGACAGGCACTCAACCAAGGGAACTTTTATACTCACTGCAGGGCTCTGAAAAAGAATTACAGAGGTTGAGGGGGAGGTCCAGTGGGAAGGTGCTTGCCATCCAAGGACGAGGACCTGAGTTTGACCTCCAGAACTGAGGTAGAAAGCTGGGCTTAGTTTCCCACATAGTGCACTGTAGTCTCAGTGCTGGGGAGGCAGAGAGAAGAGGAGCCCTGTGGCTTGTTGGCCAGGTGGACTTGACGAATCAGTGAGCTCCAGGATAAATGAGAGACCCTGCCTCCGAAAATAAGGAGAAGAGTGACAAAGGAAGTACACACATTCATATGACATGCGCACGCGCGCGCGCGCACACACACACACACACACACACACACACACACGCAAGATGGATCAGGATCAGACAGGCCCACCTTATTCCTCCTGTAAGGTCATCCAGCAGTAGCAGGGCTGCCTTTACTGGGTTTGCTTTCTTCTCATAGTCTTCTGTTGAGAATGCTACATGCTGCTCTGGAATCTGGGAGGATGCACAGCTGTGCACCTATCTCCATCTTTTGGCCACAGTGCTGTCTCAGCAGACTGGCATGCCCTAAGAGCAGAACCCTATCTCTCCTGTCAGACTAAAGGATGCTGACAGCTGGGTTTCCCATCTGATGGGGGCTTCACCGGGGCAGGCGTTGGCTTTCTGCTTATCCTGGAGGGCAGTGGCTGTACTTTTCCTAGCCTTCACAGTAACTTCTTTTCTGGCCTCATAGCTCAGACCTCAGTGACCACCAGGTATGGTCAGGGTGAATTTTGATTTTAGATACCAAGAGAGCTAAGTCTCAGGCCCATTGTCAAGGTTAGCCAGACACCAGACTGTAGGATATAGGTCACCCCCTGAGAAGCAGGGCTGATTTATGGTGCCCTTGACAGCCTAATATCGCCAAATTACCCCACACAATAGAGAGAGGCTGGGCTGTTGACGGGCAGTCAGCAAGGGACGCAGAGCCTGGGGCTTCCCTGCTGCTCCCATATTTCAGACCTTCTCTCAGTTTATGGGGGGGGGGAGCTGGCACAGAGTGAGGGCACACCCAGGCGTGCCACCTTCAGCAGGGGGTATAAGTAGGCAGCTTGAGGGATGGCTCAGTACCCAGCAACCTTGAGACCACTTCCTGCCTACAGACTCCGGCAGGCAGCACCATGACTTACAGACAGATCTCCTCATCTTTCTGGAGCCGTGGCGGCAGCAGCAGCAGCAGCTGTGGAGGAGGAGGAGGCAGAGGGGGCAGTGGAGGCAGCATGAAGTCTTCTTTCAGTCGTTCCTCCAGGACTGGTGGAGGAGGGGGCCGCTTTAGCTCTTCCAGTGGCTTTGGTGGGGGTGGCTTTTCAGTCTGCGGCAGTGGAGGTGGTGGTAGTTTTGGCTCCAGCTATGGTGGAGGGGGTTTTAGTTCAGGGAGTTCCAGCGGTATGTTTGGTGGAGGTTCTGGAGGTGTCTTTGGTGGAGGCTCTGGAGGTGTCTTTGGCGGAGGCTCTGGAGGTGTCTTTGGTGGAGGCTCTGGAGGTGCCTTTGGTGGAGGCTCTGGAGGTGTCTTTGGTGGAGGCTCTGGAGGCTCTGGAGGCAGTGAAGGTGGTATCCTGAATACCAATGAGAAGGCTGTCATGCAGAATCTCAATTCCCGTCTGGCCTCCTACATGGATAAAGTACAGGAATTGGAGGAGGATAACACCACCCTGGAGAAGCAGATCCAGGAATGGTATTCAAAGAAGGGGCCCAGAATCTTCCAGAAGGACTACTCTCATTTCTACAACACTATTGAAGACCTGAAGGACAGGGTATGTACAATGGTCAAGTCTCTCTGTCTCTGTCTCTCCCTTCTTCCCTCCCCTTCTCAGCCTCTCTCACTAAAAGGTAAGATGCTAGAATCCAAGCAAAGCTATACCAGAGAATCATCTTTTAGAAACTACACTTTCATCAGAAATAAACTTGTGTTTGGTTTCTAAGGTCTTAGGGGCTTGGGCTTGGGTTTGAAGGGTTTGAATTCTGATATTTTGTTTTAAGTTTGGGCAGAGCAAGGAGGAAGCCTGGATTAACATTAGCAAGGCTGGGGTCTGACTGGAGCTTTCTTTTGACTGGATTTCAAGTCAGCCTTATCCTTTCTTTCCTGTTTCTCTTGGACTTGGAGGGGCCCTTCTTAATCTTTTCAGATGTAGGCTGGTTGATCAAGTGATGGAGAGAATCTCTGATTGTGAGGGTGACATCCATCCATGCATCCATCCATCCATCCATCCATCCACCATCCTTTCAGCCATCTGCGATCTACTTATTTATCCACTAACTTAAGTGGGTGACTACCCTCTGTGTTTCACTGAGCAGCCACAGTGATATACCTTACTCAGCTTTCACCCTAAAGGAGTCCACAGTTGGGTTTCTGATTGTTCTCACTCATCCCTCCAGCTTTTACATCTTTGTATTTCTGAATGTGCTGTTTTTCTCCAACTGCAGATTTCTTCCTCCCACTTACTCACACACAACCTTAGCCATCCTTCAGGCCCTAGTTCAATTGTCATCTTCTTCCCAAGGTCTTTCCTGGTTTGCCAGGATGGCCAAATCCATCTCTCTTTTTCATGACTCTTTTGAGATAATTTGGACTTTGTGGTCAATGGTAGGCTCCTTGGTATTTGTCCTACACCCTACCCTGCCTTTGCAGCAGATTTTTAAATATTTGCTGAATGAATGAAGACCACACCTCCTGAAGGGTGTGTGGATGCCACGCAACATACAAGCTGATGGAAGAATCCTCTAGCTCCCTGAACACTTTGGATGGGATTATCCCTTCTGCTGGCTATGGCTGGTCTCTTCCTGTCTCTGAAGTTGATCATATCAAGGGAGCACGGCCTGTTCATGCAATCTTCTGTTTCAGATTTTGGATCTCCTGATGAGGAACAACAAAATACTCTTGGACACAGACAACACTCGCATGACTATGGATGACTTTAGGGTTAAGTGAGTTCTGTTTCCTTCCTTCTCCCTATACCACTGTTATATAACTCCCCCTCCCCTTTGTGCCATGAAATTTTCAGAGCTCTGGAGGTCCCAGCAGGATCTGATGCCTGCTTGATCATTCTCTACCCATGGCTGGCCTGCAGGTTTGAGATGGAGCAGACACTGAGGCTAGGGGTGGAAGCTGATATTAATGGCTTGCGGAATGTGTTAAGTGCTCTAAACATGGAGAAATCTGATCTGGAGATGCAACTTGAAACTCTGGAGGAAGAGCTGAGGGCCCTAAAGAAGAACCACCGGGAGGTAATTTACTGCAACCATGGCTTAGTGGGGTACAAGGAGGAATAGAAGGGCAGAGATACGGGATACTGTGGAACATGGACCAAGAGAGCCATCCTCTTCACTCTTGAATGGGGACATTCCAAGCCCCTCACAGCGTGGCCTGAAGGGGCAGTTGTAGTTTGCACAGTGGTGTTCCTCATTTGCACTCGGGGAGGATGTGTGGGAGAGGGTTGAAAGATGGCAGGTAGGATCCCACTTCTAACCTCATGTCTTCTTCCTCCTTGGCAGGAGATGAGCCAGCTGACGGGCCAGAATGATGGAGATGTTAACGTGGAGATAAATGTCGCTCCTAGCATAGATCTCACCCAGATCCTCAATGACATGCGTGAGGAGTACGAGCAGCTCATTTCTAAGAACCGTCAGGAAATTGAACAACATTATGACTCCAAGGTGAGCAGAGCGGGCTTCCTAGTCAGTGTTCTAACCCTACTTCCAGGTATCCTCCCAATTCCTTTCCCCCCTTTCTCATCTCTTCATCCTTCTACCTCTTCATCTCTCAGCATAGCTCTCTACCTATCATTCCATTCCCTGATGGATGCCACACACCCTTCTTCATCTGACATACACAGACACAACTGTGGAGTGGTGCTAGTTTTAGGTGAGGAGCTAATGCCTCAGAAATGAGCCAAATGAGATGCCGCCCTTGAGAAGCTCATAGTTTACTAGTGTGTGTTGTCCAGACTGTGGGCAACTTACTATAATCCAAGTGATGTTAAGACTCTAGTAGAGACATACAGCATCTTCCATAGTACACTGAGTTCCATGCCTGCTTCCTTCTCCTCCCGGGGTCTCCAAAGTTTGGAACAGAGCCTGGTAGATAAAGACATGCCATTCTACATGTATGTAAAGAAATAAGATTAGAAAGGTGGCTTGGGGACAGAATGAAGGGCCTTGAAACCTTGCTGAAGAGGAATATGATGTCTAGAGAATCTGACTGGAAGGACCCAGAATTCAGTAGATTAACCTTGATAACCAAAGTTCAGTAGGTTTATCCTTGATAACCAAAGCTTTGGCTTGGTCTCAACTTTGGTTTTAAAGGTGAAGATCTGGTGAGTGAGGCATGCAGATGTTCTTGGACACACCTGTTCCTAACTGAGCCTTTGGTTTGCAGATGACCCAGATTGAACAACAAGTGACAGATAGTGGCCAAGAGATGGAGAACAACATTAAGGAAGTGTCCCAGCTCCAGCACAGTGTCCAGGAACTGAACATAGAGCTGCAGACTCAACTTAGCACGGTTGGTAGTCCTGCTCCAGATTCGCTGCCAGGGTGGGGTACAGGAAGGCTCTCCAGAATCTTCAGGATGGGCAAGGAGTGGAGCATCCCTCCTGAAGTCTCCTTTTGCTCCCTAGAGATCAGCTCTGGAAAAGGCTTTGGAAGACACAAAGAACCGGTACTGTGGCCAGTTGCAGCAGGTCCAGGATCAGATCAGCCAGGTGGAGGCCCAGCTCTCTGAGATCCGGGAAGAAACCGAGTGCCAGAACCAGGAATATGCCATTCTTCTCAGCATCAAGACACGACTGGAGAAAGAAATTAACACCTACCGCAACCTCCTTGAAGGCGGCCAGCAAGACTTGTAGGTTCTCAGGACTCTGTAGAGTCTATTCTGTAGAATCTCATGGGAGTCTCCTTAGACTTCTGACACCATTTCTAGCCTTCTGAATAGAAGTAGCTAGAAAAGCTCTTGTATGCAGGGAATCTGATTGGTTGAGGACTTCATCCATATGTGTGTGTTTTGGGGGAATACTTGGGGTTTTGAGCTTTGGAAAGGAGAATGGTAACAATGAGAGAAAGGGGATACCTTCTGCTCCAGGGACAGGAGGGTGCTCTTCCCTCCCAGCTGGGATTGCTTCAATTCACACTTGTCTTGATTCTGTCCAGGTTCAACCTTGTACATGCATCTATGTGTTTTCCTTTATCCACAGTGAATCTTCTGGAGTTGGACAAATTGGCTTTGGAAGTGGCAAAGGAAGACAAAGAGGAAGTGGAGGCAGCTATGGAGGAGGAAGTGGTGGCAGCTATGGTGGAGGAAGTGGGGGCAGCTATGGAGGAGGAAGTGGGGGCAGCTATGGAGGAGGAAGTGGGGGCAGCTACGGAGGGGGAAATGGTGGCAGCTATGGTGGAGGAAGTGGTGGCAGCCACGGTGGAAAAAGTGGAGGCAGCCATGGAGGAGGAAGTGGGGGCAGTCATGG
>CAJQZJ010000210.1:992465-1003250 GCA_907164525.1 Lophiomys imhausi
TCAGGAGGAGGAAGTGGAGGCAGCTATGGTGGAGGAAGTGGTTCAGGAGGAGGAAGTGGAGGCAGCTATGGTGGAGGAAATAGAAGGCCATCTCAGTCCCAGTCCTCCTCAAAATCTGTTGACTGCGACGATGATTTACAGGGTAAGGAATTACTGAACTCACAGTCTTGTGCACATTAGGCAGCTATCCTTTCTTGTGTATCTCTGGACTTCTTTGGGGGAATGCATGTTTTGAAGAGAAATGGATTTTTAGAAAAGTGTCTAATGAGCTAGTATAGACCCACACTCAGTTCAGAATTGACCATTGAATGAGATAGAATCCGCACATGGTCTGAGTTTTCACTCAGATGGGTCTCTAGAAAGATAACTTGAAAACTGTACACTGTCATGTACATTGCTGTTGCAGCCTATGGATAGGCTTTACTTATGGAAAATGAGGTTCACAAGGAATAGGCTATTTCTTCATAACCATGTAAATTCCAAATGGTGGGCTCAGCATTGTAGGGCCCCATGGCCATGCCTTCTGTCATCATTAGGATGGGAGGCCTGGATTAGTGACAACACAGTGGAAAAGAGATTCAGGAGTCTTAGTCATCGGTCAGTTAGTGCAACCAATCAATGCACGGTATAGCTGTGGAAAGGAGTGTATCACTGGTGCCATCATCTGCCTCTAAGAAGGACTCATGCAGGTGTGAGGTGGTGTCTAGGTCATGAATTAATTTCTATACAAACTGAATTTAATGGATCAAAAATTAAATATCTGGGTTGGAGAGATGCTCAGCAGTTAAGGGTACTTGTTGCTTTTGTAGAAGACCTGGGCTCAATTCTCAGTACCCATGGTGATTCAAAACCACCCATGACTCCAGTTTCAGGGGATCCCATGTCCTTTTCTGATGTCTGAGAGCACTGGGCACACATACAGTGTACATATATACACTGAGGCAAAAATACCCATGTAAATAAATAAAGTCACTGCCCTTTGAGCTATGATTTCATCTTTTAAAAAGTTCAATATGGCCGGGCGTGGTGGCACACGCCTTTAATCACAGCACTCGGGAGCCAGGGGCAGGTGGATCTCTGTGAGTTCAAGGCCAGCCTGGTCTACAAAGTGAGTCCAGGACAGTCAAGGAAACACAGAGAAACCCTGTCTCAGTAAATGTTTGGATAGCAACACTACAATGCATAGCTCAGAGAAACCTTTCAGTGTCAAGGAACTGTCCGTTTACAAGGTATCTTATGTGTTTTACATGTCCACTTGCTCTACAGAGGCATGGATGTGAATCTAGGAATGAGGTTGGGTTATCTTTGCCTCAGTAGCCAAAGAATTTACTGACAAGGCTGTAGGATGGTGTAGGGGTCTGGTCCATGGACTCTCCACCCACAAGGTTATTGTGGGACAGATTGGGAACTGAATGGGGCCACAGCACTTCCGTCTCAAGGTTCTCCAGCTTTATGAGATCCAGGTTTCTTGCTCCCAGTTTAATCTTTCTTCAAGTCTCCTCCCAAAGACTCCAATTACTGTTCTCTCCTTTCCACCCCTCCACAGGCCACCAGATTCGATATTAGAACCCTGGTCAACTTTCCCCACCCAGTCCCAACTGAGACTGCCCTAAGAGGGCAGAAGCTACATGAAGCATGCTTTCTGCACCCTGACATCAAGAGTAGCTGGCCGCCAGCCAGCACACCGGTTTGGAACTGGATGGAGTTGGCATTGTGCCTCTGGACATCTATTGGCTGTGTTCCTTGCTGGGGAGGCTTCAGGGCTGGGGAGAATTTGACTCTTCCAAATGTCCTGGGGATGGCCCTACTCCCTCCCTTATTCTGACTTCCTAATAAAGCTCTCCTATTGCAAATTAAACTTGGGTTCTGAAGTGTTTGTCCTCTGAGATTAAGTAGCATTATGCTTGATCTCGGTTGTGAACTTGATTGGATTGAGGATCTCCTGGGAGATAGTAATGCTCATTTGGGTGTGTCTGTGAGTGCATCTCCAGAGATAATTAACTAAGGGGACACAGATCCATGCTGAATATGGATGACACCCAGTAGGCTGAGCTCATGGACCGAATTTAAAAAAAGGGAGATAGACAAGTAATGCACAGAGCCTGTCTGTCTCCTTACTTCACCTTTGTGCCATGAGCTAACATATGCTCCCTGAACCTGTCCCTCTTTTATGTTTTCTTTTCTTTGTTTCCATTAAATATTCATTAATTATTTTTGTTTGTGTGTGCATATGTATGCCTGTATGATTTTATGTGTACCACATGCCTGCAGGTGTCTGTGGAGGCCAGAGGGTGTCAGATCCTCTGGAATTGGAATTAGAGGTGACAGGTAGCCACCTGATGCGGGTGCTGAGAGTTGAATCGAGGCTTGCTGCAAGAGCAGTAAATGCTCCTAACCACTGAGCCATCTCTTCAGCTTCCTCTTTTCATGCTGTCCTCCCGGACTGAACCTGCTTTGTTCATGCTAACCAAGCACTCTACCACTGAGCTACATTCTCAGCCCTCTGGAGCCCAGGAAGGCCTTGAACTTGTGACCTTCCTGCTTCAGCCTCCTGAGTATCTGGGATTTACAGGTTCAGGGAGACTGACCTTAGGTTCTTTATGTTATTCATTAAGTCACAGGAATAATAATAAGAAGAAAAACTAATGTAAATAGCATCTCAGAGGTTCAGGGAGAACTAACTGAATTTATTTTTGAAAAGAGTTGGTTAACTTTTCCATCAGTTAACTTGAGTTAAGGACAAAAGAACTCGAGGGGGGGGGGTAGGGAGTGGGGTGGCACAGTAACTCCAGCACTCAGGAAGCAGAGCCAGGTGCAGGCAGATCTCTGTGAGTTCCAGGATAGCCAAAGCTACCCAAAAAGCAAAAACCATGTTTCAAAAACCCAACCCAAACCAAACTAAACCAAAACAAATCGAAGCCCCTGCCCCCCAAAACCAAAGCAAAAACACAAAACAAAACAAAAAAACCAAATCCCCAAAACAACAATAAAAAAAACCTCAAACCAAACAAGCACCCCAAAACCCCCAAAATTCCCACAGCGAAGTACCTTAAGTTCTTAAACAATTTATTTGTCTTGTGATTTTTGTAGCTGGAGATTTATATGGAGCAGTTCTATTTTCTCTTATGGATCTGTGATCCGCAGCAAGGAAGCTAGGTGGCTCTCCTCTAGAGCCTGTTGTCCTGGTGAGGATGAACGTGTGATTCTCACCTTCCAGCCAGTTAGCTTGAGCCAGGGTCCCATAGATGACAGTTATGCAAAGTCCTTTGAGGAGCAGTCACTTTGGCTTCCTGGTGTTGGCCAAAGCAAGTCACTACCTAATCTAGATTTGAGAGCAGAGGGCAACAGACTCCTCTTGAGGGAAAGAGCTGAAAAGTCACATGATGGAAGTCACTGGTACACAGAAAGAAGTAACGGGGACCATTTTGGACAAGTAATCTACTTGGAGGTCACTTTTTTCGTTTTTCTTTTTTTTTTTTTCGGTTTTCTGAGACAGGGTTTCTCTGTGTAACAGTCCTTGCTGTCCTGGAGCTCTCTTTGTAGAGCAGACCAGGCTGGCCTCAAACTCACAGAGATCTGCCTGCCTCTGCCTACCGAGTGCTGGGATTAAAGGTGTGCACCACCACGCCTGCCTTGATGATTTGAATTTTAAATGACTCCCAAAGGTTTTTGGGTTGAAGCCTGTCCCCAGATAATCTCAACCTTACTGTTGGGAGGTGGTGGAAACTTTAGAAGGTGCGGCACACTAGAAGAAAGGTCACTGAGTGCATGTCTTTGAAGATTGACATTGGTACCCTGATCTCTCCGTGTCCCCCCTTTCTCTCATTTTGTTTTCTGATCACTGTAAAAAGAAATATGGCTAATTAAACTATTTAACCAGTATTTAGATTATTGTTAATTTGTTCCACAGCCTTTAATCCTTAACCTGCCATTATAAATGAATACACAGACCATGGGTGGATTTTAACAAGCCTTGGCCTGAATTGTGCAATCCTAGCCCATCTAAGCTAGCTCTTAATTCTATTACCCAAATATGACCCCATATATATGTGTCCACTTGGACTGCCATTCTCCACGATATGCCGATACTCCTGGCCATGTGGAATGAGGTTCTTTTTTCTAACCCATGGCTTGTGTCTTCTTCCTGTTCTTGGCTGGAATGTATTAATCCTCTGTCTAAAGTGCAGGCTTCCTGTTCTAATCTCAGGAAGTCCCACCTTTCTCTGTCTTTGCCCAATCTCAGGCCTGAGAATTTTATTTAATCAATCAGAGTCAATATAAGTTACAGACAGCAAACAGGACCAATTAATTAACATTTAGAATGCGAATGCTTAACACTACCCCAACAATTCCCTCCTTTTGTCTAATAAAGAGGCTAATATTTTAACTCATATAGTAAAAATGATAAGAACAAATATGAAAGAATCAAGAAAACCATATATAAAAGTTATGCACATAATGCTTAGCCTATTTGTATCAGGCAAATTTGAAGAAGAAAAAAATCATCTATCTTGGTGTGTCTAAAGTTCTGAACCAAAATAATTTCTATCATATCCTATATTTATAAACCCAAAGATTTTATTTAGACTTGAAAATATCCGTTTAAATCCTAAACAACTCAAGTTCAATTGAAATTTTATAACTATTTTGCCTTCAATCCCATCAAAGAAATAAGAAGGGATAAAGTTATTATTTGAGTTTGTAGGAAGCACAGAAGAACAGCTTCCAAATAGAAAAAATGACAGTTTGCTGCCCAGACAGCCCCAAATATCTCTCCATACCGTTGGAGCATCATCTTCAGCCTTCTGGCCAAGCATTTTTCACAGACTAAATTGTGCAGCAGGAAATAAGGATTTTCCCATTCTGTCTCTGCAGAATCAGGACATCAACTTACCTGCATTTAAGCTCTGGTCTATCTTTGGACTTTATATAGTCTTTTGAGAGAGCAGGGGCATTTTTGCCCAATAGGAATTATCTCCTGATGGGAGATTTCTTTTTGAAGACTTATCTCCTGATGGGAGATTTCTTTTTGATGCTCATTGTCTTCTTCCAAGTCAAATGGGAGCTGTCAGGAGCTGACTGTCTTAAGTCAAACAATTCTTAAAATAATAAAAAATCTTTAAATGCCATTTTCTATATGCCTCTGAGGTTTTGAAGACATCTATTTTATTTATAAATCTATCTATCTTCTATCTATCTATGAACAAACTATATATTTTAACCATTTCCTATCTGTTTAACTTATTAAGTCTATTTTGTGATAAATTAAGACTAGTATTTGACATGACCAGAGGCTCAACTGGCTAATCAACTTGTATTATCCAGACTCCTAAATAGATTTCAATAGCAACCCATAAAAGGATTGGAAGTAAACCTGTACTTTTTTTTTTTTTTTTTTTTTTTTTAGATTTATTTATTACATATACAGTGTATAGTCTGCAGGTATATCTACAGGCCAGAAGAGGGCACTAGATTTCACTATAGATGGTTGTGAGCCACCATATGGTTGCTGGGAATTGAACTCATGACCTCTGGAAGAGCAGCCAGTGCTCTTAACCGCTGAGCCATCTCTCCAGCCCCGTAAACCTGTACTTTTAAATGAGTTGTATAGGCACAATACTTCATATAAGTTGAAATATACATATTATGTGTCAAAATATAAGTTTCTATACCAATGAATCAAAATTTAACCTATTTTTGTATCAATATAAAAATTCTATACCAATGTATTGAAAGATAACCTTATTTTAAGAATAACAATAGTTTTGAATTTCAGAGCAGATTCAATAATCTATTCTTATATCTTATCATTTCTATATTATATACATATATCCCCCTCTTTTTCTTTTTAATCTTTCCCTCCTATATAAGAGAGAAAGGATAGAGAAAGGAAAAAGAGATCTCCAAGTCTAACTTTCTATACCTTGCTTAAGAAGACAATATAACAATTTGTAACCATTCCCCCTAAACAACATCTATAACCCATCAAATGACCAAGGAATCATCCACCCCACTTTTTGGGAATGGGACGTCACTCTCTTAAAACTGCTTCCTGCTGAATTGGGTCGCAGAAAACCTGTTTAGGGGCCCAAATAAAATGTTAAAAAATGGTTAAGCAAGTAAATTGTAACATTTGTTGTTCAGTCTCTATGTGCTGAGCAATTTGAATGTCCTAAGCAGTTTGTACTTCGAAGCTGGACTTTGGTAGGAAAGTTCAGTCCTTGAGGCTGGACCATCTCAGCAAGCTGTTTGAAGTTTTTCTTGATGCAGATTTTTGAGGAAACAGCTATTGAGATATTCTATGAGGCTGGATCATCTGGGTTACTTGTCTTCTTTGGACTCTAGTCTTGTTCTGAAAATATATAATTTCTCACAAGTAACCTATAGTTCTGCAATTACCAAAATGCCTTGGATGTGCAGGATGCACAAATCAATTAAGGAATATTTTCTGTTCTTTGTTTGAACAGAAGAAAGACATTTGTAAGTTTCCATGCCATATAAAAGGATGACATGTAATAGTAAGACTGTATGGAGTTTAAGTATTCTCCTCAACAGTTTACATAAATTTATTAATTGATTAAAACAAGTTTATTCTGTGTTGTTCTGGCTTTTTGTAGATTAGGTTGGCCTCAAACTCAAAGGGAACCAATCTTTCTCTGTCTTTGTCTTCCATGTTTTGGGATCAAAGGTATGCATTTATATATTTCTTCTTTCCTTTTCTCCTTTTTTGGAAGATTTAATTTCTATGTGGATATATCTATCCTTATTGAGACAGGGTTTCTCTTTGTAGCTTGGGCTGTCTTTATTTGCTCTGTAGAGCTCTGTAGATTAAACTGGCCTCAAACACACAAGGAACCTGTTTCGTCCTTGTCTCCCAAGTTTTGAGATCAAGATATGAATTTAAATAATTGAATTACCCTTATTAAACAATAACATTAATTAAACCATTTTTGTATTAGTTTGAGTTCCAATTCTCCCATGGAAGCTCCATACTTAAGGAGATTGGTATAAAATAGCATGATGTGCTATTTTATGTTAGCTTTTCTTTTTTTTTTTTTAAACATTTATTTATTTATTTATTATGTATACAGTATTTGCTCTACATATATGCCCGGGCAGATCTCAATGTAGATGGCTGTGAGCCGCCATGTGGTTGCTGGGAATTGAACTCAGGACCTTGGGAAGAACAGCCAGTGCTCTTAGCCTCTGAGCCACCTCTCCAGCCCTGTTAGCTTTTCTTAATTGTTGGCTGTGGGAGGCATGCTGTTTGCATGTTCTTCCCCAGCCTAACTCTGGGTCCTTACATCAGTTAACAGAATATATCTTTTTTTTTTTTTTAATGTTTTAATGCTTAGCCCTTAGCTGGGCAGACTCTCAATTAGCTACTCTAAGTTAACCCGGATCGGATCACCTAATCCCAAACCACCATGTGCCTGCGAGTACCTTCCAGCCTTCTCCAGATGTCTGTCTCCTTCTGTGTTTCCCGGTGGAAAGAAAGAGCCTCTGTGTGTGCCCAGAGTTCCTGTTCTGATCTCAGGAAGTCCCACCTTCCTATACTCTTTCTGCCCAGCTAATTGGCCATAAGCGACTTTTATTAACCAATCAAGAGAATACCTCAGAAGGGGCAGTAACCAGATCTCAGCATTGAATTCAATGTGTCAGAAACAATATACTCTTCACTATACTCTTCACAATTTACTGGCCACAGGCCCAAGGGCCCAGGGCCAAGCTACTAGAGACTAGAATCATGGAGCCAAAGTGAATCTTTTCACCTTTGAAGTTGTCTGGAGTTCCTTTGTCATAGGGAAGGGAACTACGACACCATCTCAAAGCTTGAATGTGTGTCCAGACTTCTAAAAAATATTTATGTGTTCATGTGTGTGTGTGCACACATGAATTTGAGTGTGCATGCAGAGGCCAGAGTACAATCTTGGATGTTATCCTTAGGAGCACCATCCACCTGCTCTGAGACTGGTATCCTGCCATTCATGGAGTAGGCTAGAGTGTATAGCCCTCAAGTCCCAGGATGACCCTGAATGAATGAATGAATGTGTGCTACTGACCTGGGCATGACCCTGTCCAAGACCCTAGTTTCCAGCCCAGAGGGAAATGGCCAAGCCTCTCCCCTTCCCACCTTCCCAGAGTTGAGGCTCTGAGGAAAATGGAAAAGTTTTCTCTTCTGGTCAATGAGAGGACGTTGATAGTGTTTGCAGAAAATGTCCACCATAGCGTTCTCCTCCCAGATATTTACGACCTGAAGACTGCTCCTCTACAGACAGAGCTCCTGCTGAGTTTAGCTAAACCTCTTTCCTTGCTCCAGGGGATATACCAGAAACCCGCCTCCTTTTTTATTTGTGTGTGCAATCATCCTGGCTCCTTCAGCTGAATGCAACAACCCTCCCTCCCTGTTCAAGGCTTCGTAATAAATGTGCTGAGGTTTGTCTAGCTGAGGTTTCAGTCCATCTGACAAGCTCTTCTTTGTGTTTGGGTGTCTGTCTTCCTGTTTCTTCTTCATTCCCTTGATATCCCAGGCAGGTCTGCTTGTATCTAACTATCTCTATCCCTCAATCCTTGCTAGGATCGCAAGTGTGGGATGCCATGCCAAGCTGGAGACAGAATTTAGATCCTTTTACTTCTGAGACAAAAATTTTATTGACCGAACTGCTTTTCCAGTCCCGTACTTGACCTTTTGATATTACAAATTGATTTTGTCATCCATAAAGTTCATTCTGGAGATCCAAGCAAATTGAGTTACAAAGAAAAATTTTGCCCAAATCATCACATAATGTTTTAAGGAGGTGCACGATTTTGTGTTGGGCCATATTCATTACTCTCCTGGGGTGCATGTGGCCCTTTGGGTCACAGGTTGGAGATTCCTCACCAAGGCTTAAGACAACATTTGTCCCAGGAACGTCTTGACAGCGTTTGGCAAGGACAGCTCCCCTTGGCTCAATAGTGTCTGAGCACTTGCTAGTTTCTGTGTCTCCAACAGGGGGGGTGGGGGGGAAGGGGCCTAGCAGTCCTCTATCTCAATGGAAATTCTCCATGGAATTCCTGCAGTGGGGTAGCTTCAGGCAGCTAAATTCCTTTTGTGGTGGCTCTTGCAGGCAAAGACCTAAGTCAGAGAGAAGTCACTTCATTTCAGTATCTACATCTGGAAGTCATACATGTTAATTTCACTTTGGTCTCAGGCCTACCAGACTCAAGGGGATCTTGAATAGACCTTATGTTAGGTGGACGCCTATGATGATCTCCCCATAATCCTTGGCCTGGGTATATGCATAGTTCTTCCTACTTGAACATGAGCCTACAAAGTGCTTGGAATGGATTTTGTTAATTAAGATGTCAAATATGTTGATCTTTTGAAATGGAGATTTTTTTTATGAGTCTGACTGAACACAAACATGGAGGGGCCTGGAGAGGTGGTTCAATGGGTAAGTGCTTTTACATGAAAGCGTGGAGGCCTGAGTTTGATCCCTGGAACTTACATGGTAGAAGGAGAGGACCTCTACACGTGCACTGAGACACATACTTCCATGAGCACATGAATACACACCAATAACAAATAAATAAAACATTTTTCTGCATAATCATAGAATTCAGAATTTGAAAAAAAGAAACTTAAAAAAATTCCTTATGACATTTGCTAAATTTAGTTAGTGTGTGCATGCGTGTGTGTGACCACATCATGTGTGTAGAGGTCAGGATTGGAGGCAAACATTTACCCATCGGGCCATCTTGCTAGCCCTGAGTAATGAGATTTCAATGGTGGTTGAAAATAGCAGGGGCTGTGTGGTGAGGAATATGGAGGATCTCTTGTGGAAGAACCTCATAAGAAAGGGAATTTCAGTCCTCTCACTACAATAAACTGACATCCTCCAAAAACAAGAAAGGATTTGGAAACAGATTTTACCTTAGTCTCTGAGTGAGAACTCACCTTGACTTTGGGCTTTTGATAGCCTGCAGAGAATCTACTCTCATCTGTATTAATGTTGCATTATTGTCCTGCTAAGCAATAATTTCCTTAAGCCCTTGAGTTTGCAGAATTTGATAGGAAGAAATGCAAACACTGACCCTGTGATGGTTAATGCTAATTGATGACTAGACAGATGCTAGAACTATCTGGGAGATGTGCCTCTAGGGATGCCTTTGGAAGAGTATCTTGGTTGTGTTAGTGTGGCGGTTTGAATGGGGATGTCCTCCATGGGCTCAGGCATTTGAACACTTGGTCTGCAATTGATGGTGCTATCTAGGGGGCTCATAGAACCTTCAGGAGGTGGAGCCTTGATGAAGTATGAGAGTCAATAGCCTGGCCCAACTTCTAGTTTGCATTCTCTGCTTCCTCTTTGCCATTGAAGGTGTGATCTCTTAGCTTCCTGACTCAGCCCCCTCCTGCCCTTATGGGCACTCCCTCTGGAACTTCAAGTCTAGATAAACACCTTCTCCCAAAGGCTGATTTTGGTCATGGTGTCTTATCACGGCAACATAAAGTAACTAATACAGGTGGGAAGACTCACCCACTGTGTGTTGTGTTATTCCATGGTCAGGGGATCCTGGACTGTGTGAAAAGGGAGTTGTGATGGTTTGAATAAGAATGACCCTCATAGGCTCATATATTTGAATGCTTAGTTGTCAGGGAGTGGCACTGCTTGAGAAGGATTAGGAGGTGTAGCCTTGTTGGAGGAAGTGTGTCACTGGGGATGGGCTTTGAGGTTTCAAAAGCCCATTCCAGTCCAGGTCCAGTCTCTCTCTCTCTCTCTCTCTCTCTCTCTCTCTCTCTCTCCC